>VMDO01021250.1:0-35797 GCA_007922755.1 Pedetes capensis
TATATATATATATATATATATATATATATATATATATATATATATACACACACACATATATATATATAGATATATATATATGGTTTTCAATGGCTGATTTTTTGGGGAGTGGGTTGCCAAGTCCTTCTCCCATTTTTGGCCTCAGAGATCACAGAACGGCACTCTACCAACTGAGCTGAACCCCAGCCAATATACAGCAAGACCTGTCAAAGGTTTTGCTATGTGGCCTAGGCTCAAGGGATCTCCCTGACTCAGCCCCTTGAGTAGCTGGGACTACAGGAACACACTACTGCACCCACAGCAATAAAGTTGATTTTTAAAGGGACATTCTAAAAAATATAAATAAATTTGTCTTTGTCTCGTGATCCTCCACCTACATCTCAGACAGTTCTCCTTAATCTGCATGAACTCTTCACTTTGTATACCTATGAAACATAGAGGTTTCCTGATATTCCATCTTCAGTGCTCTTCTCCTTGTATAACCCTAATTATTTCACTCCCTGCTAATGGTATAACTGTCAGTCATTTGTAGATCATTCTCAAGTCTACATTTCTTACAAAGAGTTTTCCTCCAGAGCTACACACAGGTATATTCAAATATCTAATGAAAAATCTACATCCCAAACTCAGCATGTCCAAAACTGAGATCAATGACCACACATAACCTCAATCCTACTTTTTCTACTGTATTCTCCACATATAATAATGCACAGTGCCTGACACATAGTAAGCACTTTATATATTATTTGTTGAAAGAATGAAATATGGAATCACTAACAGCCAAAAGACCTGCCTCAATGTCACCTAACAACAGCAACAATAACAGCCAGAAACTTCTTCGATTCACCCTTATCCTCTTACACTATTAAGCACATGACAACATGTTCTGTGAAATTGTGTAGACCTGCCTCTTCTGCCCTTTGGGATACTGGAAAGATATCATATCCATGTAGGTCAGCTATGAGACGTTAAGCAAACTCTCACCTGTCTCAGTCCTCAGGCACAAAATATAAAAGGCATGGGGTTTTGGATCAGATCGAAGTGAATCCAAATTCCTGCTTACCATTGATACAAAGTTAGCATGTTAGTTTTATTCTCATATTCCTTACCTATGAAGTAGAGAGATTTATGTCTGTATTCTAACGTTGTTATGAGTATTAAATGAAATGGAAAGAGCTGGGGATGTAACTCAGTGGCAGAGTGCTTGCCTAGTGTGTGTGAGGCCCAAAGTTTGTTCCCCAGTACCTCAAAAAAAAAAAACATTAATAATAAGCCAGGTGTTGTCGCACACATTTATAATCCCGGCACTCAAGAGACTGAGGCATAGCCGGGCGCAGTGGCACACACCTGTAGTCCCAGCGGCTCAGGAGGCAGAGGCAGGAGGATTGCAAGTTTGAGACCAGTGGCAGTCTGCGTAACTTAGTGAGACCCTGTCTCAGAAAGTGGAAAACTGGGCTGAGGGTGCAGCTCAGTGGTCCAGCACGTGCAAAGCATGCGAGCGCGAGGCCCTGGTTTCAACCCCCAGTACCACCAAAAAAAAAGAGAGAGAGAGACTGAGGCAGGAGGACTGACACAGCTCAAGGCCACCTTGGTCTATGTAGCAAGTTTCAGGAAAGCCTGGGCTACACAGTGAGATCTTATCTCAAAATAATAATAATAACAATAATAGTAGTAGTAGTAGTAGTAGTAGTAATAATAAATTTTTTAAAGTGAAATGGAAGTCTAATCCACTGCCAGATACATAAGAAGTGTCATTAAGTACTTCTGCTTCCTCACAGAAGAAGGAGTGAGGATGGAATTGGCACGTGTGTCTCAATGGCACCTCCTCATATTAACAGGCTTCAGCACATCCAGGTAAGAACAGCTTTTCCCACCTCTCTCCTCTTCAACGTCATGGTTACCACCAGAACTGCTTGCAATTGGTATTCCAGGCAAATGCAGCCAATAGCAAAGGTGCTGTTATCTGATGCATCTGTTTGGGAAACCAGAAAAAGGAAAACTGTGTTTAGAAGGTATATCTTTTCCCTCCCCAGGTAAGCAAGAGAAATAATGGACTTCAAACTGGAATGATCATGTGATAAAACTCCTGCCCACCAGGTGTTTATCCCAGTTCATAAAAACAACTATTTTAAGGTGATGAAAAAACACTTCCTGATGAGGAAGCAAATAGAACTACATGGTTTTGAACAGTTTGAGAGAAAGCAGCGAATCCTAAGAGCAGACAGCAAGTGCATGTCAAGCAGGATCAGCATAGGCTGCCTGGCTCAGAAATCCTCCCAGACAAGGCCTCAGGGAAGGCTGTGCCCCTAGAAATCCAAACACCTATCAGGATGCCACATGGCTTCCACGGTCAAGCACACAAGCCATTCTGCTTTAGTGGGGTGTGGGACAATTCCTCGTTCTTCCTATACTCAGAGCCTGAACCATTTCTGTTTCTTTTATGTTGTCCTGAAGATTCTGTCCCTTGAGACACTGTCTCCCCTGTCTTTCTT
Source organism: Pedetes capensis (assembly GCA_007922755.1). Lineage (NCBI taxonomy): Eukaryota > Metazoa > Chordata > Mammalia > Rodentia > Pedetidae > Pedetes > Pedetes capensis. Next base: position 2,493 of record VMDO01021250.1, read on the forward strand.
TCTCAGATTTTCCTAAAGATAAACACATGGCCTTTTATGGTTGAAAGAGTTTACTGCTAATCACTAGAGGAAAACGGAATAAAAAGACCAACAAAGATGAAGACATTTATTTACCTTATGAGCCTTTATATATAGGGTGACCAAATGTCTCTCTTTGCCTGGACAACCTGGCTTACACCTGTTCTTCTTACATATTACTAATACTAATAGCATTCTTTTCACTCACAAAAGCATTCATGTTTTTCATAAAGTAAAATAAGTCATCCCATTTATATGCATTTACTTTATGCCAGGCATATAGACATTAACCTATTTAATCCTCAAAGTAATCCCATAAGGTAAGAAACATTTTTAAAATTAAAAAACCAAGCCAAGCCTGGTGGTGTGGCATTTGGTAGGTTGAGGCAGGAGGATTGCCAGTTGAGGCCAGCCTAGACTACAGAGTGAGTTCTAGGCCACCCTGTGCCACACAGTCTACTAAAAAATAATAATAATAAAAAATAAAGAAACCAAACCATGGAGAAGTTAAGTAGTTTGCCCAAGGCCACACAGATAGTCAAGGTCTGAGTCAAGATTTGAACTAAGGCAGTCTGGATTCAATGTACTGCTTCATTATGGTAGGTTATGACAAAACTTCAGGAAATCATTTATTCTCACATTTACTAAATATTATTATGTGCCAGGCACCATACTACAAACCAGAAAAATAACTATGGACCAGGCCCCAAGGAGTTTTCAGTCTGGGGGCAATAGGTATACAAGCAAAAGTATAGGGAGTACAGGGTGCATCAACGACAAATGGCTTAGGGTGGGACAACATCAAATCAGGCCTTAAGAGATCACAGAAAGCTTCCTGGGGGAAGTGACATCTGAGGAGAGTCCTGAAGATAGAGTAGTCAGCTGGGCTTTAAGAACCAAGAAAAGGTAGCTCAGGCAGAACAGCAAACCCAAAAGTCTTGAAACCAAAGATCATAATGAAATAAGAGAATTCAAGGAATTTAATTGGGCTTCATGTTGCCTGGTGAAGTTGCAAAAGCTGGAACTAGAAACATAAGCAGAGGCCAGACCTACAGGGGAAGTGGCTGACATGCTCACACCTGCTTATCTTAAAGTTAATGAGAAGCCTAGGGCATTGTAGGAACTTGACCAATAAAGTGACCTGATCAGATTCTCACTTCAGAAAAATCACTTTGGCTTCTAGGCAGAAATGGATTGAAGAGGGAAGAGCTAGAGCAGACCCAGGAAGCCAGAAGAATGGCTGTGTCCAGGACCCATGGGAGGGAGAAAGATGGCTTGAAGCAAGGATATGAGGTTATAGAGGGACCAGATGGAGGAGGGAGGTCTGGCAGGACTTGGGTTTGGTGGGATGTGGTGGAAGAGGAGAAGGATCATGGATACTGTGAAGATGTTCTATCCAAGTCCAGATCTCAGGAGAGAGACCCAGGGAAGAGACATGGAGACATGGATTTGGGACTGATCCCGGTAGAAATGGAAACTAAGCCATGAGATTAGGGGGCTCACTCAGGAAAATGCAGAGTAGGAAGAGAAAGAACTGGCCACAAAGAAGGCGGCCAGAAGGAGGAGTCAGAGAGGCAGAAGACCAACAAAGAAAGGTTGGTGTCATTGTGGTCACCAAGAGAAGGACGAAGAGGAAAGCAGTGTCTAAGGCTGCAAGGAGTACCAGGGAGGACTGAGACATAGCCATGTAGGTCTTCAGAAATTTCAGGTGAGCAGTTTCACAGCACAGGCCTGAGTGGGATTGCAAAGGGATGAAAACAGGCGGAAAGTGAGGAGAGAGAGCAGGGAATGGTCTGGGAAGATCAGCATTAAGGGGAACAGAGAGACTAGGGGAGGCAGAAGTGAAGGTCAAGTCCTAGAACAGACACTCAGCTCCCTTTTTATTCCTTTTTTAAAATTATAGTGAAAACATTTAACATGAAACAAATCCTCTTTACAAATTACTAAGTATACAATCCATTATTGTGGACTAACGGTACAATATTTTACAATATATCTCTAGAGCTTATTCATTCTGCCTGACTGAAACTTTATGCCTATTGATTAGTAACTCCATTTCCCCCTCCCTCTAGCCCCTGGCAATCACCATTCCACTCTTTGAGTCTATGAATTTGACTATTTGAGGCACTTCATTTGAGTGATATCATATAATATTCATCTTCCTGTGACTTGTTTATCTCACTCAGAAGTTCACTAAAGTTTGGTCAAGAAGGTTTTTGTTACCAATTGGCTTGGGCAAAGAGAGCAAGGGGCAGAGTGGCAATAGACGGTTCTGGGAAGATAAGCAGGAGCCAAATAGCAAAGACTTTGTAAATCAAGTTTTCCTTAGAGCACTGAAAAGTTTTAACTGGGAGGGAAGGGGTATGATGTGACTATGTTTTCTTAAAATCTACCCAGACTGCTGTGTGGAGACTGGACTGGAGACACTGGAATGAATGCTGCACGACCAGGCAAAGGGCCTGTGCTGTCATCACAAAGACAGACAAGATAATGGACAGATCAAAGTGATGATGGTGGTAGAAATAGGCACAGAAGTTTTGAGATATTTTAGATGTAAAATTGACAGGTTTCAGTGATAGACTGGTGGTAGAGAGAAAAAGTTATCAGTGAGTCTCTGGGTATCTCACTTAATCTTAACCAAAATCCTATGGGACACATTATTATTTTCTCCATTTTAAGGAGAAGGGATTTGATATTCAAAGTATTTAAATGACGTGACCAGGCGACATCTGGCTCTAAAGATATTCTCTTTCCACTATGTTATACAAGAATGAAGCAGCCCAGCCTTTACGATTCTCTCCCTTTTTTGTGCAACTGTAAGCTACAGCTGGTCGATACCTCTAGCATTGCACTTTACTCACAATACTCCCATCACCTGTATGCCTATGCAATAGCAAAATAAAGTTAAAAATATTAGTGTAGAAGCTGGCAGAGACTTAAGCCCATTGTCCTCCAAAGATGGTACAAACCATCTCTTTTGTTGAAGAGAGTGATTGTATGGGCTTATCTGGCTATGAAAAGTGGGAGCCCCTGAGTAGAACTGAAATGAGAAAAGTATGGACAATAAAGAATTAAACTGCCCTACATGACAAGGTTTCAGACATTTTAGAACAGAGACCATGGCCATCATGTCCATCATTTTCATCGCTGTAACCTTAGTGCCTGGCACACAGGGACTCAGTACATTTTTGTTGAATGAATCGTATTTTAAGTAAGTGATTGCCACTCGAAGAGAAGATGGGAGGCAAGGTCTAGAGGGAAGAAGTGGAAATGGGGTGAAGAGGACTAATGAAGTCAACATGGAATTCTTTGAGATGGGAATGATCCATGGCTTTCTCAGAAGAGTATGAACTGTCAATTTCGAAATTTCTGTTTCAAGAAAAATTATAAAAATGGGCTGAAACAGAACTTCCTCATATGATATGGATCATATAGATATCTGATTAAATGTCCAAATGATTATCTGACATACACCAAAGGCAAAACTTTCTTTTAGGAAATTAGTTTCCAGCAATCTGTCAGTGTCAGCTGACTCTCAGTCAAGAATCTAAAGACTTTGGGTAGAAATTGTTTTTTTCTTGTATTTAGCTTAGGAATAGTCATCTAACTATTTTCATTTTTAAAAGGAAAAAGCTATTTTCATTTCCTATAAAATATCCCTAATAAGAGAAAACTTTTAATAAATCCAATCTACATCTCTTGCCTCTGGCAAATTTGAGATAAAGTTTGACGTATATGCATAATAAATTATCTAAAACAGTAGTTCTAAAGCATGGGAACTAACCACTAATGCACCTTCTTGGACCCACCCCAAATCTACTAAGTTAGAAACTAAGCAGACCAATTAAACCAGGTCATCAGATGATTCTCATAACTCTCATGTCTAAAACCCTCTAGTCTTTAAAAACCTTTTTAACACTTCCCATACCATACCATCTATAGTCATACCTCCCTGGTGTCCAATCTCATCAGATCTCAGAAGCTAAGCAGGGTTGTTGTTGTTGTTGTTGTTGTTTTGTTGTTGTTAGGTGCCGTCAAGTCAGTATCCGACTCATAGCAACCATATGTACAACAGGTGAAACACTATTGTCAGTGCTTCTCTGCTATTCATAGGGTTTTCAATGACTAATTGATTTTTGGGAGTGGCTGTTGGGTCCTTCTCCCAAGGCAGGGTTAGGCCTGGTTAATACTTGGATGGGAGACCACCGGGGAATACTGGCTGCTATAGGCTTGGGAGAAGGACCTGGCAGCCCACTCCTGAAACAATCAGCCATCAAAAACCCTATGAATAGCAGAGAAGCACTGACATAGCACCTGGTATGACACAGTGTCGGGCAGTATTTCATTCTGTTGTACATAGGGTAGCTATGAGTCAGACCTGACTTGACTGCACTTAACAACAAGACCCAAATCCTCAGTGAAAATCTGCTACACACAACAATCTTTTGTTAATGGTGCTCTAGGCAACAAAAGACAAGGGCCAGGCATCCTAAAATTCCTGACAATGATCAGCAGCAAGGAAACCCAGGGAGAGTCGCAGCAAAATAGGGACCAGGATATAGCTGGGAAGCTGACTGTGCCCCCAGCTGAGAGCAAATGTGAAACAAACCCTCAAATGTGTAGAAGACACTTACAGTTTGCTTCCCAAACATACATTCCCCACTCATTCTGGTGACAAATAAATAGACAGATGGTAGGTAGGTAGGTAGGTAGGTAGATAGATAGATAGATAGATAGATGATAGATAGATAGATAATAGACAGATTTTCATTTGGGGTTACAGCTTCTTACCACACTTTGCCCATTCCTCCAGGAGGAGCGCATCACCTAGATCTAGCCAAAGCAATACATCCCTTGGCCACAGTGGCCAATTTGGGCCTGGCATGGTAGCACACACCTGTAAACCTAACACTTGGAAGGCAGAGGCGGGAAGATCAGGAGTTCAAGGCCAGCTTAGGCTACATAGCAAGATCCTGTATGCAAAAAAAGAAAAGAAAAAGAAAAAGAACACATGACCAAGAACAGCCAAAGAGAGACACTGTGGAATTTTTCTCAGATTCCTGGGAAAGAGACAGATGACCTTTCCTACTAAATATGACAGGTTATGAAACTGGAGCTCCTTTGCTTATGGCCAGTTGAGGAAGAAAGCATATCTGAAAACCAGAACCAATACAGAGGAAATAGAACTGAGATCTATATAGAGAAAAAAATCCTGATCCTGGTATTTTTGAGAAGCCAGATCAAGCCTCATCTGACATCATGGACTTTTTCATCAAATGAGCTAGCAAACAAAAAAACCCTTTTTGTTCTTGACCAGTTTGGATGGTGCTCTCTGTCCCTTACATTTGGAGGAGTCCCAATTATGATATAAGATAGTGCTTTGACTTGTTTTATTTGGGAAGCATGAGTCTCAATCATAGTGTCAGATAGTAGTGTGAATTATTTTATTTGGAACACGTGGGTGCAAGAAAGCAGCAGTTCTTGGATCAGTGCATTACACAAATCTACCTTTCCTTAAGGCTGTGAGTGCCCTGAAGTCCAAGACTGAGTGCTAATTATCACTTTAATGGCAATAGGCATTCAATAATTGTTTTAGGAATAAAAGGACAAGAGGAAGACAAGGTGACACAGGGCAGGAGGAGAGGTGGTGCAGGGAAGGCACAAACTCCTTCCAAAGAAGCAGAAATTCTGTGCCATGTGGTCACTTTGTTCAGAGCAGACGAGGCCCTGCAGAGAGAGCCCAGCAGGGGCCATGAAGCAGGATATGAGGACATACAAGCTTCCAGCATCAGCCTGCTCCAAAGGGCCACTTAGCAGGAAATTGCCTAGAAATGACGGTGCAGCTATAATTGGCTCATTATTTTCCCTACAAATATTTCTCCCTTTTGTGAGCAACAAGGACCCATTCAGCCAACTGCACAGTGCCTCAGCTGAAATAACAGACCAGAGGAAATGTGTGTAATTGGCTTTCATCAAATTGAAACTATAGGGCAGCCTAGCCTGGCCAAAGCTCTGTCTCTGACCCTAAAACAGAAATTGTTTTTTGCTTAATGTCAAGGGATGTACGGGGAAGAAGTGGAGATAGAGAGGAAAGAGAAAGAGGACTAGCCCTTGGGTCAGCTTCAGCCCTCCTAGCAAGGATACTGAGCCCAGAGACTTGTCTGAACAGCTAAGCTATCACAGAAAGGGATCTGCCTCTACATGGGAAAAAAAAAAAAAAAAAAAAAAGCACGTGGGTGTGGGAGAGAGGAAGAGCAGGAAAGACAAGGGAGGAGCTGGAAGAGATAGAAAGATTTCATCTTTAAGGTAATTAAATAACTTCCAAATAAGTTTTAAAAGAATTATAGCCAACTAATATCCCTTCTCACCTGTCTGCCTATATGCAATTTACAAATAAACATAACATCAAACAGTTTATCAACTCATTACTTGACATATGTGATGAATAATTGTTTAACAATTTCAAAGATTATAATGAAAAGGAAAATGTGTGACTCACCCAAAGAGACACAGAGCATTATTCAGGGACCTATGATTAATCTATATTTAATTTGAATTTGGAGGCTAAGGGGAGGAGTTTAAAGTAATTCAAATCCTCAGAAACTTTGCCAAGTGATTTGAGAACTCCATGGCTTATCTTATCTATTTCCAGGCTTCCATTTACTGTTTCTTTCAGGCCCCTGTGAGCTTTGAATTCTGCATCCCCGCCCACTAACCTCAAAAAAAAACATGTGAATTTCAAACAGAATATTTGAGGGAGGCAAAACTGGGATCCTCTGGATGCTTTCCCTGAGGCCCCTGACAGCTGTATTGTGAATTCCTGGGGTGCGCTCTGGTTACGTTTCAGTTAGCAAATTATACCCAGGATCCGTGGAGTTCTGTGTTGGCTTTTTCTCTAGTTCCCATGACCCTACTTTCCAGGTCCTCAGGAAGAATTGCAGGCATCCCTAACAATGCAAAGAAGCAGGAATCACACTGACCTGAGCTAGGGTCCCACTTCTATCACCCACCAGCTCCAGGAGACCATGCTGGAATGGGAACAGAGAGGGATCAGAGTCAGGAAGTACAAGTTCTGTGACCACAGGCCAGCTTCTTAGACATTCTTTTCTTAAACTATCTAAATCTCAGGTACCTGATCAGTAAAATGGATTGTAAAGTATTGTTGTGATGATTAAAATAAGTAATATGTCTGTGTAAAGTAGGTAGTAAATAATTGGTTGATGTTGTTATCATTGTTATTTTTGTTATATGACCTTGAGCAAGACACTTAGCTTCTCTGAACATGCTGTACTCTCTCTGGAAAAGCTAGAAGTAATAATTTCCTTTCAGAATGGCAATAAGGATTATATATGTAAAGATTACAAGATTATTGATGTAATATATGCAAAGCACATGGCACAGTGCCTGATACACAGTAGGCATTCAATGTTAGATTTCTTTCCCTCTTCCTCTGGGACCTACCTCCATTGCAATGCAGGATAAGTGTTCTGCTGCCTCACTGTAGCCAAGTTGGCCCATATTTAGTTAAGAACAAAAAGAATCTGTCTCTGAAGGTGGACTTTTGAACTGCCTGTCCTTGGAATCCCCTACCTGCTGGGCTTTCAGCCCAAATCCATAAAAGGAAGTTTTATCCGGAAGGAGACCTCAGAGGAGAGGACTAGGGAGGTAGCTGATAGCTGCAGAATCCATCTCTCAGCACTAGGGGGCAGAACAAGCTCAGGAACGCAGTTAGGGCCCCACCCCAAAATCTCAGAACTCTCCTAGTGCCCCTGCAGCACAAGTAGGAAGTTTTTGTTAGGTGCAGTTGAGTGGATCCAACTCATAGTGACCCTATCCCTGACACTGTGCCATGCCTGGCACTATGTCAACACTTCTCTGCTATTCATAGAATTTTTAGTGACTGGCTGTTTCAGGGATGAGCTGCCAGGTCCTTCTCCCAGTTTTTTTGTGGTGCTGGGAATTGAACCTCTGAGAGCTCAGAGCAGCACTCTACCAACGGAGCTAACCCCCAGCCCACAAGCAGGGAAGGGACATTTAAGAATGCCCGGTAAGAACAAATGATGAAGGGGTACCTCAGGGGGCAGAGAAGAGCATATCTTCCCTTTTGCTGCAGCCTGGCCCTGGGCTAGAGAGCCATCACTGGTATCTGGACTGTGACACTTGGATGCGCTTGGGGCAGGGACCTGAGGAAGAGGAGATACTGCAAACAGACCACATTACCTTCCCCCTTTACTCTAGTTTCTTCACCCCACTCACCCCACATCTTAGTACCTGAGGGAGGTCAGACCTAGAAAGAGCCTATTATAGAGCCCCAGATGTTTAATTAGAGGGCAGGGGTCCACAAAGAGAGTTTGAACAAGATCTCCCCAGTGATATGGAATAATCCCCGGTAGACTTAATCAGATACTTTCATGTACATCATCTTGCAGGAATATGCACAACCACCTGGTTTGCTGGGCAAAGACTATTATTTCATTTTACATCTGAGGAAGCTGAAGTTAAGATAACTGCCTAGGCTGTCCTTTTCCCTACTAAGCCTTCATCACCACTCACTATTTCCTCCTCTCTCGTTTTCCCTTGTTTTCCTTTTTGGTTTGTTTGGCTTTTGTTTTTGTTTGTTTGTGGTTGGTTATTGTCTTCTTGTTTTGGTTTGGTTTGGTTTGGTTTTAAATATGGTGCTGGGGATCAAACCTGGGGCTTTGTGCATTCTAGGCAAGCATCTATCACTAGGCTATATCCCCAGATCTTTTTTAAAATTAGTTCAAATTGTCCAGGAATGGTAGTGCATGCCTGGAATCCCAATGACTCAGGAGGCCAGAGGATTGCAAAGTAACAGACTACAGGCAGTCTGCATAATTTAGCAAGACTCTGTCTAAAAAAGGGGCAGGGGGCTGAGGGTACTGCTCAGTGGTACAGCGCTTGCAAAACATGCAAGCACAAGATCCTGGGTTCAACCCCCAGTACCACCAAAAAAAAAAAAAAGTTCAAATTACATACATAACAACAGGAAAATTGCTACTCACCTCCAAGTATTCTATAAATCAACTTTTAAGATATGTGCTGTGTTCCCCATTTTCCTAACCCACTGAGCATGAGCAAGAGATGATACAGAATAGGAATTATGAGGGTGCACTTTGGAATCAGAGTACAATTAATCTTCATCAGTCATGAATTCCATAACTATGGACCTCTTTGCACCTCAATTTCCAAATCTGTAAAATAGAAATATTAATATCTATCTTAAGGAATTCTTTCTAAGAGTACTTAACAAAATATAGGATGTAAAGAAATTACATGGTGCCTGGCACATAGTTTAACATTTTAATAAATGCATATAACATATATACTGTTTTTACAGTTATAGACAGAAATTATCTTTAGGTATTAGTCTATTACTTTCATGCCATTTACTAGTGAAGTTAGAATTAATTGGGGAGGAGACTTCGTCAATTAGGTTTGTGTACTGGGTTAAATGGTATCTCCTAAAAATCCATGTCCACTCAGAACCTCAGAATGTGGAATTTTTTGGAAATAGAGTCTTTGCGGACATAATGAGTTAAGATCATGCTAAGTGTGGTGGTGTGCACCTATAAATCAGTACTCAAGAGGCTGGTGCAGGAAGATCACAAGTTCAGGGTCAGCCCGGGCTATGGAGTTCTAGATCAGTCATTCATGCTACATAGTGAGACCTTATCTCAGTGAAAACCAAAAAATAAGAATAAATTTAAGTTGGGCACAATGGCTCATGCCCGTAATCCCACCAACTCGTGAGGTGAAGGCAGGAGAATCACAAGCTCGAGGTCAGAGGCAGCCTGCGCAACTTGACGACACCCTGTCTCAAAATAAAAAGTAAAAAAGGGACTGGGGGTGAAGGTCAATGGCATAGCACTTGCAAAGCAAGTGTGATGCCCTGGGTCCAATCCCTCAGTACCGCAATAAAAAATAAAAAAGTAAAAAAAATAAATTTAAAAGCAAACATGAGATCACAGTGGATTAGAGTAGACCCTAAACCCCAATATGACTGATATCTTTATAAAGAGGAAAGGACACATAGAAACACTGAAACAAGGGGGAAGAAGGCCAGGTGATGATGGAGGCAGAGGCTGGAGTGATGCAACTATAGCCAAGGAGTGCCAGAGGTTGCCGGGAGCCATCAGAAGCTGGAAGACAGTCATGGAATGGATCATTCCAGAGCCCTCAGAAAGAGTCAATCTGTCAACACCTTGATCTTAGACCTCTAGCCTCCAGACAGAGAGAGAATGAATTTCTGTTGTTCTAAGCCACACACTTTGTGGTAATTTGTTACAACAGCTGTAGGAAATGAATACAGTTTATGACAGAGAAATAACCAGACTCTGAATTTTTTTTACTTTTTTATTTCCAGCCTTAACCTCTTTTATACTATCATTGCCTCCTCAAGCCAGCAATAAACATCTATCTAACATATACCTAGAAAGTTTACCTATTTGGAGAAAAATTGACCCATTCTGTAATCTTTTAGCATTTCTTTATAAAATTGTTGCCTGACACACAATAGGCACTTAATAAATATTTGTTGGCAAGTTGACAAAATAATAGGTATAAACACATCATATTGTATTACATGGATTAAAGACATTATGAGCTCATTTTCTACTTCTGTACACTAAAACTTTAAATTTACTTGTAAATTTTATATATTGAACAATCACAAGATTGCAGAATTCACTAACTCTGCCTCAGCCTTGTTACCTGAGATTCATAAGCCCTGTCTTTTCATTACCTCCAGGGATGACAAATTAAAAAAGCACCCTCAGGATTCTGAATCCTATAGGACAGGGTTGATCTCATTCTTGCTGAATCTTCTACATTCACTCAGGAATGGGCAGAAGGGAACTCAGGGGGTCAGAGGTGATGCCCATTGCGATGAAGGAAGTAGATCACAGGGTACTGTTCTCAACAGGTCAGCTTTGGAGTAGAAAGGGTGGTGGTGGGTTAATAGCTACAAAGGGAAGGAGGTGGAGGAGGGAGGAGCTGATTCACTAGAACAAATCTTAGAGTGACTCAGAAGCCAGCAGAAAAATAGCCTGTTGTCCCACATCTACCTCATTGTCAGGCGATGAGGCACTTCCTCATTGCACACCCATAGTCAAAGCAAAAGGGAGGAGGAGGAAATCAGATTTTTCAGGTTTGTGGGCCTATTCCAGCACCCAATACTCTGTGTTTTTAACCATTTTGGGCATTTTGTTTTAAGGCAAGTCAGTATGTAATGAGCTCGTATTATAAGACTGATGGGCTAGGGTTTAGATCTGTGGGTAGAGTGCTGCTCTGCAGTCTCTGAGCATCCAGCTTCAATCCCCAACACTACAAAAATGAGAGGAGGACATAACAATCCACTCCCAAAACAATCAGCCATTGAAAACCCTATGAGGGTCACTATGAGTTGGACCCAACTCGATGGCACCTAACAACAACAATTATGAGACTGGCCCTTCATTTTACCTTTCAGAATGTCTTTCTGGACACAGGACATGAGGTTTTCCTGATATTCTGTGTTCCTACAACATACTGTCATAGCACCTGGGCTACTGTGGAGCACCTAAGCACACAGTCTCCTTGTTTTTCATATATAGGGTAGAGACGACCATCCCAAGCCCACAATCAATAGGAGGAGAAATGGAGCTGTTTTCCTGGCTCTAATGTGCTAGCTTTATAACTGTCCATGCCCTTTTTCTCAAGCAGTGCCCTTTGTGAGCCAGCGTGTAGCGAGCAGAATATGTCACAGGTTTAGAGTTACATATCCTTGTTAGAAGTTCTTTATCATTACTAGCTCTATAATCTTATTCAATTTCTCCAAATCTCTATCTTCTCATCTGTAAATTGAACACAGTGATGTCTATCTTACAGGGTGAGATAAATTTCTCATACAGTGCTGATGATTAAATACTGTTACATGAAGGCATGTGGCACAGTGACAACATGATAAGTACTGGTTTACTTCCTTCAAACTACAATTGCACAGGCTAACATCTCTCCACTAGACTGTAAACCGTGTGAGAGCAGGCTACATCTGGCTTCAGAACAGTGTCTAGGTGAGCACTACCCCTTAATACTATTTGGCTGAAAGTAATTGTGAAGACTGGTAATAATGAATTCAAAGTAATACATCATCCATGCATTATAAATACTTGTTTTATACATATTTGTTATATTTTATTTAAAATAATGTGGCTATTATTAACCACCTGAATCAATCTGTGAGCTGAAGTGCAGCCTATGGAAAAGGAAATCAGAAACACAGGTAAGGCTGCAAGTAAGGATGCATCCTCATCCTTCTGGGTTATTTGGTTCTGTCTAGGGCTTGCTATCCTCAAGATCTGCATTTCTGTTTTCACAAGGAGGACAGACTTTCCTTGCCACCAACTGTCCTTTGTTTCAGCTTCATTACAAACGCATTGCCCTGGAATATAAAGGGACCGAGTACACAAAAATATCCCCTCTACTGGCAAGCATAGGGTGGAAAAACGACACACAAATGTACAATTATTTGACTTCTGCCTGGAAGATAGGTAGGCAGAGTTTATGCCCTCCAAAGTGCTATCCAGTTTCTCCGCCCCAGGGACTCCGGAGCTAGAATCCTCTTCTGCATATAACGGGAAAAGAGAAGAATGGTCTCCAGGTGCTTCATTTTTGCGCCTGGCTTCCAGCACCACACCCAACGGAGGGTGCAGGAAAAAAGGGAGCGAGGAAGCCACGTTACACGGTTTTCAACAACTAATTCTAAATCACACACCAAAAGTCACTTCACCTATTAACATTCTGGATAAAATCCCAATCAATCAGGCCACCAGAAGCCCGCCATTCCTAAACTTCCCATAGGGTAAGGGCAAAACACGAAGCACTCGCCATGGCCCTGCCCAGTCATCTCACAGAAGGTGGAAAGTTGTAGAACTCGGGCCGGGAAAGGCGCGAGTCCACTCTCACGCCGGGTCCTAGGAAGACGCTTCCTCTCGGAAGTGACGCGAGCTAAATCCCAGGCTGGCTCTCCCCAAACAAAAGGGATCTTGGGGCCCCGGGAGGAGCCTGAATGACATTGGAGAAGCTCCTCCTCCAGCCGAGGTGGATTGGCGCAGGCACCGCAGAGGCGAGGCACCGATTGGCCTTAGTGAATGCCAATGTCCGGGCCGGCGTTGAGGGGGCGGGGCCTCGGGAGGCTGTGGATGGGGAGCTGGTGGCGGAGGCGGCTGGGAGCCGAGTCAGAAGCGTCGCGGAAAGTAGGAGCTGTTGGCTCTGGGGCTTGGCGGTTGGTGGAGGTCAGGTTCTCCAGAGAGAAGCAAAGGTAGGAGCACCCGTAGCCTCCCGTCGCTGTACCAACTGCCCCTGGGCCGGTCCTCTGAGGGGGCGGGGCCGCCGCCTCCACCTCCCGGTATTCCCACCGGAGGCGGCTCCTCATCCTTCGAGGGTCCTCGCAGCGACTTATTGTCCTTCGTCAGTACTCAGCTCCTCAGAAGGGATTTCCCTCCAGACACCCCTCATTTAAAGGCGCCTCCTGCCCAACGCCTCAGCCTTGGCAGTGGATTCACGGGTTCCCATTCTCCAGGCTGCCGCCCCTCACCCCCATTTTATACCCCCTGGAGGCCAGGTATCTCCTCCCTACACCTGTCCCTGCTTCCTAGGGTGGGACCAGAGCTAGTTTTCTTCATAAGATAAAAACCAGTATTTTCCAAAAATGAGGGAAGGGGTGAAGCAAGAATCAAAGACCCGACGTAGACAGGCACCTCCGTAGACGAAGCCGCCTTCCCCCACTTCGGGTTTCCCCTCCCCCACCCTCGGATGCTCAGCCTTCCTCCTGCAGCCGCTCGATCCTGTTCTCTTGGCGGGACTCGAGAGCTGCCCTGCTTCGGGACATTTTTAGACTGGAAGAAGGAGAAACAGTGCACTACCTCCTCCCTTTCGCTCTTTGTACCTTCCCTTTACTCCATTTTTTGTAGGAAAAAAAACAGCTTCTGAGGGTTTTTTAGGTTTGAGTTGTGTTTCTTTTTGTTTTCCACCCTATTTATTCCGTGAGAACTTGATGAAAAAACATCCTCATATTTCATAGTGAGGTGGGTGTGTTGGATATCTGCAGAGTTGGCCTTGTGTGGGTAGGAATACAGTGTATATTGTTTGACAGTCAATGAATAACACTATGTTTTCATATGAAACCGTATAGATAGATAAAGAGCATTCCATTAAGAATCAGTATCACTTAGTTTGGAGTGGGTTGGTCTGTTGCTTAGGGAGACTGCAGTTAACCTTGAAGGTGTACTGCAGGTTGAAACAAAAGGCAGGAAGTGTTTGAAGAACATTCAGGTTCAGTTGGCTAGGCTTATGATTAATCTGGTCCCTTGGCCTTTGATTACTCTAGCCTCTCTTTTACAGTGGGTTTCTATCTCCAGGGAAAAACACATATATCTGTAAAAATATATATATACGCATATACACATTTGGTTTTGATTGGTTTTACAACAATAGTATCATCTTCCAAAATCTGTGGTATGAAAATAGAGCAAGTTTAAGTCTCAGAGATAAGGGTCAATATAGGCATGATAAGCTCTAGCTAGTCACATGTGGAACTACCAAAAAGTGTGTCTGTAATGTGCCCATAACAGTTCTGTCAGGTTGGCTTTCTTTTCAGCAGATGCAAAACATTGATGATTTTTGGCTTAAAGTCACTGAATCCCTAGTGATCATCTATACCGAACACTTCCAGATATTAAATTTTGCCATCTTTTTTTAGCATTGTTTCTTTTGCTTTTAATCTCAATTCTGTCTTGCTGTCTATAGTCAAAGCTGATAGCAATCAGATGCAAAGAGTTGAAATCACAGAGAGTGATTGTAATGACTGTTGTCTTTTACCTTCCTGATTAGACTTCCTGTAGATAGACTTGAAGGTAATTATTTTTTAATAGTTAGGGTCTAAGGTTTCAGAACCACTCTTGAGTACACACATCTACTCAGTGATTATTTCCAGATCTCCAGTGAGGAAGCACAAAGAAGAAACTATGGAGGGTCTTCCAGCAAACACAAAATTTATTGCTATTGGAGAGTAAAACATGGGACTTCAGCAGTAGCAGAAAAAAAAAAACAAAAACAAAACAAACAAAAAAAAACCCACTAAACTAAAAGCTGCTGGGGCTAGTGGCAAACACCTATAATCCCAGAACTTGGGAGGTTGAGGTAGGAGGATCACAAGTTTGAGGCCAACCTGTGCTACGTAGTGAGTTCCAGGCCAGCCTCAGCTACATAGTCTCCCCACGAAAAAGAAAAAAACTAAAAGCAGAACAGGAAATCCCCCAAATATATTTCTTATTACACGAACTAAGAGCAGAAAATAAACTAAGGTAAAAGACTAAGGAAACCAAAGTAGTAGTGACTGCCAGGGCCTTAATAAATAGGTAAAAAGGCAGACAATGTTCTTTAATTGTTAGGCACAATAAGCAAGACCTATTTGATACAGATGCCTGCAGCTGTACCACTGTGGCATCCAATCCTTCCTGGCCTGGTTAGTACTTGGATGGGAGACTGCCTGGTAATACCAGGTGCTGTAGGCTTGGAAGAAGGACCTAGCAACCCACTCCCAAAAAACAATCAGCCATTCAAAAACCTATGAATAGCAGAGAAGCACTGGCAATAGTGTTTCACCTGTTGTACATAGGGTCGCTATGAGTCAGACATTGACTTGATAGCACCTAACAACAATTTGATACAGGTTTGGGTCATGGAAGTCCTTCCTCTAAGTTGAAAATTTTCAGTATCTTTTTGGTCATATTAGATAAACAAAAGCATTGTATGTAGAGGATTTTTGTGTGTATGTTTAATGTATCTCATTAAGTTATAAATTCTTTGAGGACATATATATATATTTTTTTCATATTAGTATCTTTCATAGTGCTCATCAGTTATATGACCTAATGAGTGTTTGTTGAATTTAGTTTGAAGCTGTCACATTAGGATCAACTAGAAAGAAAATGCACTGATAAAACATGTCACATCCCGTTAGTAGAAACAGTCCACTTCTTGTCTTGATTTAACTTGATTTTCCCTATCTAATGACATATGACAGGAGAAGGACATGGCAATCCACTCCTGAAGCATTTCTGGGACAGTCAGCCATTGAAAACTCTATGAGGGTTGCTATAAGTCAGACCCGACTCTACAGCACCTAACAACAACATCATATGAAACCAAAATATCTTAAGTGACTTTAAAATATTGACTTTCCTATAAGAAAATATATACTAGTTAGATAATATAATTTTGCTGTCGGAAAGTTTGAGCCAGATTTATGAACATAATCAGTAGAAGTAATTTTATGATTTTGTTTTTCTAAGAATCTGACCTATTGGGAAGGAAGTGAATTTAGGAAAGCATACTAGGAACTCTTAGTTATTTTTGTTTTAGTTTTTGAGCGTGCTGCGATCTACCACTGAGCTATACCCCCAACCTTGATTCTGTGCTTTTAAGCTAGCAGTAAATGTATTAATAGGGCCACAGAAGAGTATTGGGTCTCTAACAGTAATAGTACAGATTGTTCATGTTGGGCCTAACATACTTAACATATTGTGGATTTGTGTCTTGTCAGAATCACATTTGCAGTGCTAAAAGTTAATTTGCTGAACAAGATTTGAATTCTTGGCTTTTTTGAGTGGAACAGACTGGTATTTCTCTGGGATTGCTGTTGAACTGGTGTTTAGTGGCATGAGACGAGAAGCGAAGTTATTTCTAGATGAAATTTATCCAGTCTGTGGTGGTTGACCCCAGGGGTGGCTTGTCAACCTGTTCTAAAGACCATTTTTAATTCCTCAATGTCTTCAGCTCATAACTAAAAATCAAATTCCACGTTTCAATTTGAAGCATTTCAGTGAAAAAAGGGGTTATTTAGTGTGAGGCCATAGAGAATGGCTACTTACAACACAGACTTTCAAGGCAAACCAAGATTCTAATCCCAACTCTGCTACTCTTTCAGGGTGTCACCCAGGGCAAGAGCAGGATTTTCTGTCTTTACCACACCTCAGTTTCCTCAACTGTGAGATAGAAATAACTTAGAGGGTTTTTTGTTTGTATTTAAGGATTATATGAATTAATGGGTGTGTCTCTGTGTTTGTGTATCATAGAGCAAGGTGCCCAGATATAGGAAGCACTCAATAATTGATAGGTATTATTATTATTTGAAGTACTGGGTGGTTGAGCCCAGGGACTCATGCCTACCAGGAAAGTGTTCTACCACTGAGCTGCACTCTCAGCCCATTATATTTCTGTTTTGAGACAGAAATTCACTAAGTTTCACAGGCTGCCTCTGGCCTGGAACTTGGGATCCTCCTGCCCCAGCCTCCTGAGTTGCTGGGATTACAGGAGTACACTGTGGTACATGGCATGATGGGTATTATTATTACCATCACTTGGCATGTGGATTAAAAAAATTAATAGACACACCCAGTAATTCCATCAGTAGGGAGTTCAGGAGCAGCCTAGGTTGTGTAGCAAGATCCTGTCTCAAAAAAATAAATAAAAGAAAAAATAAATTAGTATTATTCTACTCCCTTAGTATTTTAACAAAGGTCTGATTATAGTCATGGATTGGTTTAGTTTTAAATTTATCATTATATAGCTAAGACTCCTAAATTGGAAGAAACAAAGCTTATGTATGTCATGATGTCAGACATCTGAGCCAAGAGTTTTTAGAAGAGTGTGTGTCTGTCTTGGAGTGTGTTTAATAATTTTGTCATGGACATTATCTTTCTGGAATTTTTTTGGCCTGAACAAAAAGAAAGGTAGGAGATTCAGCAAGCTGATATCTTTCTGAATTATCACTTGCTAGATTCCTAGCAATACTCTCAAATGCCACCATCCTGAATGTCACATACATGGTTTTTTGTTTTTTGTTTGTTGTTGTTGTTTTTGCAATACTGGGAGTTGAACCCAGGGCCTCGCGCTTGCATGGTTTGCAAGTGCTGGACCACTGAGCTGCACCCTCAGCTCATTTTTTTACTTTTTGAGGCAGGGTTTCACTAAGTTACACAGACTGCCTCTGGTTTCAAACCTGCAATCCTCCTGCCTCCACCTCCTGAGCCGCTGAGATTATGG
This sequence comes from Pedetes capensis, assembly GCA_007922755.1. NCBI lineage: Eukaryota > Metazoa > Chordata > Mammalia > Rodentia > Pedetidae > Pedetes > Pedetes capensis. Next base: position 20,616 of record VMDO01021250.1, read on the forward strand.
GCGTGCACCACCGCGCCTGGCTCATACATGGTTTTGTGGGTACTGTGATTACTACATGGGCTAGGGTTTAGCTCCGTTGGTAGAGTGCTGCTCTGCACCCTGTGAGGCCCTGGATTCAATCCTCAGCACCATAAAAAACAAGAGAAGGACCTGGGAGCCCACTCACAAAACAATCCCAAAGCAATCTGACATTGAAAACCTATGAATAGCAGAGAAGCACTGATATAGTGCCGGGCATGGCACGTTGTTGGGGAGTATTTCATTGTGTTGTATATATGGTCGCTATGAGTCGGACCCAATTCAACGGCACATTAACAACAAGATTACTATGTAGTGTTGTTGTACCTTCTATGAGATTTAAGGATTTTTAATGACAATATTGATTTAAAGTGATTTTGCCTTATTTTTAAAGACCACCTTCCCTGTTCCCCTAAAAATGGAGACCAATTATGGGAACAATTAAGACTGAGATGAGAAGAAAATATGAGTAGAGGAGTTAAGAGTGGAGGTAGGGTTTGATGGGGACCAAGGTTTGTGTGTTGAAAACAGAACTTCAAATAGACATTGAAGTAAAGAATGCAGTAACTTGGTTCTTCCTTGCCAAGTATTGTTGTTAGGTCATGTCTGACTCATAGCGACCCTCAGAGTTTTTGATGGCGGATTGTTTTTCAGGATTGTTTTAGGAGTGGGCTGCCATATCCTCCCATTTTTGTGGTGCTAGGGATGGTCCCAGGGCCTCTGGGAGCATAGAGCAGCACTCTACCAAGTGAGCTAAAATAAACCCCATCCCCTAGCCAAGTATATACAAACTATATTTCAGGTACAAAGCCAGAACTTCCAATCTAAATGTGTTCTTTCCTGTTGCGTGAATCCTTTTTTGACTTCTGGAAACATAAAGACTATAATCCTTAATTGTTACTGAGTTTAAAAACTATAACTCATAATTGTTACTGAATTTAATAGAAATTAGAAAGTAAAATGGAACGCATGATGATGGGGTTTACAGACAAAAAAGACTCCAGACCCTCTGGGTTGGGAGCATCTGCATAAGTCTTTTGTGCAGAACTGCTGGGAACTGTTGACAGTGCTCTGGGAGGCCTACCATCTTAGAAAGGCAAGAACCAGGAAAGAACAGAAGAGAAAAGCAGGATTAATTGTTTTAACAAGAGGTAGGAATTACCAGGCATAAAGGAGACAAAGATAAAGGATAATTCACAGGTAAGTAGTAGGAAGAACACTAGCTTTGTTTTTGTCTTTTTTTAAAAATTTGTTTTGTTTTGTTTGTGGTTTTTTTTGGAGGGGAGGGGGAGGGGTTGTGCCTAACTTGGTTTCCACTAACTACTCCTTTATGTTCCTATAAGAGTAATAACAGAACTAATCTAGTTCTTAACTGGATTAACATTTGAGGGTACAAGTGTGATGTGGTCTAGTCCTATATACCAGCTTCATTCTATTTCCTCTTGTCTTTAAATTGAGGACACAGGAAAAAAATTTTCTTACAAAGGCTCTATTTCTATTTATTCATGTCTAAGCCCATGGCCCTCACCACACTAGCTGACTCTCCACTTGTTCCTCTTGGGAGTCTAATTACTTCTCATTCAGCATGTCTCACATCACAGTCATCATTTTCCCCCTAAAACCAGTTCCTTTTCTAACATCCCTGTTTTTGTTGATGGCATCATCATTCTAGTCAGCCAGGCTCTAAACCTCAGCTGTTCTGAGATTATTTCCCCTCTTAAGTTCCCTAAATGGAATCAAGTCACAAGTTAGTGTAATTAGAAAAATTATTTTTATTTTTGTTTTTTTAAACAGTCTCCCTACATAGCTCAGGCTGATAAGGGACTCTCTATTGTACCCCAGGGTGGTCTCAAACTCATGATCCTCCTGCCCTAGCTTCCCAAGTGGTGGGATTCAGGTGTGTGCCACTATGCCTGGCAAATTCTTTATCATGTCTTGTATCATTCTTTTTCATTCTTACTGCCACCATTCTGGTTCACACATTTTGCCTTATACCTGCACTGTTACATTTTTTTACTAACTACTCTTTCTGCTTTGTTCCTCTTCAGTCAAATCAGCATTGTACCTTAAGCCTCAACCTTCCTGAGACTGTTTTCATTATGACAGTTACCTGGTTAAAAATGGTTTAATGGCTGCTCATTTCCTAAAAGATAAAGTCCAGTTGTGGGCTAAGAGTCCAAGTACTGTACACTGCTTTCTAACCAGCATTTTTTGAGTATCCCTTTGAACCAGACTGCTAGGTATGAAGTTTCAACAAGCTGAATAGACAGAGTAGCTGTCCAGAAGAATTCAGAGTCTTGTGAGATAGAAAACAGATGTGTAAACAGATGAATTGATAAAATAGAAGGTGATAACAGCTCCTGAGCTACATGTGTAGATACATATCCATTATGCATTTAATGTAAAAAAAATCTCTGATATTCTTAGAAAACCTATTTTTCAGTCATTACAAGTTAAAACTGTGACTTCAATAAAAGCTGTAAAAATTCGGTAGAAACAGAGACATGCTTTTCACGTACATAGCTAAAGGCACAGAAAGCTCATGTAGGCAGAAGAATGTCCTTTTCCCAAGTAATGTGCAGATATCATTTGCTTGGACATGTGTTGAACATGACGCTAATCTTACTTTCTCAGGAACTGGCCTTGCATTTGGGGCAGATAAACCAGCCAAGTCAGAAAAAGTAAATTTGTTTTGATTTGTGAATTAGACACAAGAATGATAGACAATGATGTTCCATTGGAAAAAGGGAAAACTTCATTATCTTTGTAGATAAAATCAGATGAATGCTTTTCAAGAATGAGAAATGAGAGAACTGAATAGTCATAGTCCTATTAGAATAAGTATTGTTATCCTCACTTTATAAAGCACTGAAGCTCAAAGGTTAAATGGATCAAGGAACTATGAAGTGGCAGAGCCAGGTTGTAAACCCAGCTCTCTCAGACTCCAAAATCCATGCACCATCCACTGTAACACACTATCTTCCAGGAGAATTACTGTCCCTGAAGAATGTGGAGCAAAAATGATTGCTAGGTTTGTTTTTGGTAACATTAAACTCTTATCAAACTATTGAGCTTTTAAAAATAGTGATCTGCAAAACAATATCACCAGTTAGAGCCTTGTGTGAAGTTTTTTGCAGGTCAGGAAGATTGAGATTGTAAACATAGCTGAAATACAGACACCTTAACTGTTTTATCATTAATGCTCCATACTGTACTGTCTGTGGAGTTTCTTCCTAGTTCTAAATCCCAGTGGAATCATTGACTTCATCCTATATTAGCATTTTAAGGGTTTTTGCATGCCAGGCTGCGTCTGGAATTGTGCCCCATGAATCACTTTACTGAAAATAAAATCAATTTACATGTTATTGTTCCCTTGTTGTGGTGGCTTTACTTCAGAAAAGCAAAATTTTAGGGGACTGAGACATAATAGACATATTTGATTGAAATCATGTTCTGATTTCATTTAAACTGAATAAATCCAATTAAATATTGAAATAGTTCAAATTTCTAATAATATTCTGATTTTTAAAAATATATATTTTCTTAAATTTTCAGTGGAAAAACTTCACTAATTATTGTTCATTTTCATTAATATCCATGCCAGAAGCTAAACTAATGTAGTTCTGGTTTGGTCTTCTCAGTGAGAATACTTGAAAGGGTATAAACAGGTATCCAAGTAGGCAGACCTATTTTTAATAGCCTTGTGATAATCTTCTCATGTGAAGGGAAAGATGTTTGAATGTCTGTTCATGGGCATAATAAGGCTAGTTCCTTCTTTTCTTCAGTATACAGACAGATCTTTTTAGCAACATATAAGAAATAGGGAAAGAGAGTATGCACACACGCAGAGATAATTCATGAGTCTTAGAACTGAACAAATCAAAAACCTGATATCAGTCACAGGGTCCCCAATAAAAACAGATAAGTGACTCTGTACCCCACTAACATTTACTAATAAAGGGGGGGAAACAGGTGAGTGGTGGACCTAGTTCTATTCAACTATATTTACATACTCAATACTCATCTGTAAAATGGAAGTTCTGAATTAGATTATTTCTGAGGTCCTTTCCAGCTCTGTGAATCACATTTTAGCTGAGATTAGTCCACCATACCATTCCTAAGGATTTTTGAGTGGATTACCTGTGAACAGTGGTAACTAGGAAGCCTCTGGAGTCAAATTACCTGGGGTCAGATCCCATTCTTGCTACATACTAGCTGTGAGACTTTGAGCAAAGTTATTTAGCCTCTATGCTTTAACTTTGTCATCTATTAAATGAGGATATTAGTGATGATGAATTTGATGTTGATAGTTCTGACATCACCTAAGGTAGTTGTGAGGATTGAATTAATAAATGTCATATACTTAGAACAGTGTCTGGCACATATTAATGTTTAGCTCAATAAATGTTTGTCTTTTTCATTATTACCACTACTGCTGCTTGCGTTCTTTGTAGAAAATTATGCTATGGAACTCTGAGGTGGTGACAATTAATGTTCTCAGTATTCATTTCTATAATAAGCATAAATCCAGAAAGTCTGGTGTCCTAGAATCTGCTTTGAATAGAGTAATGTGTATTTGAGTAGAGTATTACAGTATTACAAATGTTGACCTTAGAGAGTATTAGATTAGCTGCAGAGCTGGTCTCTAGGGACTTACTTCAAAGTCTCTTGATGGTATTAAATAAGCATCTTGATTCCTTAGCACCATTGTAATTTCTTTGTAAGTGTGCTATTAATATCATATTTCAGGATAACTCATAGTATCTTTCCTCAATGGATCCTGAAATTTATAATATTTTAAAATGTTCCCAAACCATTTTGTTTTATGCAATACTGTCTAGAGCGTGGCTAGAAAAAAGCACACTGATAAGGCAAGGCATTCTGAGAAATCATGTAGTTATGGTACTCTCATGATAAGGGAACTGACCTTGAAAAGCAGTAAAGTAACTAGTATTTGTGTTTCATTGCTTGGCTGTGGTTTTAAAAAAAAAAAAAAGTAACACAAACTTGGTAGCTTAAACAGTAGAAAATTTTTTCCTCACAATTCTGGTGGCTAGAAACCTAAGACCAATGTGTTGGCAGTTTTGGTTTCTTCCAGGTCCTTTCTCCCTGTCTTACAGAAAGCTCTTTTCCCTGTCTCTTCACATCATCTTATCCTGACGTGTCTGTATCCAAATTTCTTCTTGTAAGGACACCAGTCATACTGGTTTAGGGACCACTGTGGGGACCTCATTTTAACTTAATTATCACTCTAAAGATTCTGTCTCCAAATGCAGTCCTAGGAAGGTCCTAGGAAGGGACCTCAACATATAAATTTGGGGGCAGGAGGACTCAACTCACCCCATTAACATATGTGTTGTAGGGACCTGGATAGTCTAGCAATATCCTTTACCTCCAACTGAAAGAAGCTTGATTTAACATATTGGTAATAAAGCTTATATTGCTTAAAAATTGTAGAATTCCATAAAGTGAGATTGGCTTTTACACCTTAATTTACAACCTCTATAAATAGTAACGCCTGCAGCTGTAGCCCTGTGGCATCCAATCCTGACAGATCTCGGAAGCTAAGCAGGGTCAGGCCTGGTTAGTGCCTGGATGGGAGACTGCCTGGGAACACCAGAAGCTGTCGGCTTGGGAGAAGGACCTGGCAACCCCCTCCCAAAAATCAATCTGCTGTTGAAAACCCTATGAACAACAGAGAAGCACTGACAATAGTGTTTCCCCTGTTGTACAGAGGGTCGCTATAAGTCGGATACCGACTCAACGGCACCTAACAACAACAACATAAATAGTAACAGCCAAAACAGGTTTTTTTTTTTTTTTTGAGACAGGTCTTACTCTGCAGCCCAAGCTAGCCCCAAACTCTTGATCCTCCTGCCTCAGCCTCCCTCCCAGTTGATGGAATTACAGACGTGCACCACCACACTAGGCTAAAAACAGCCTTTCAAAACAAATGTATAGAAGATGTGGTTTCTTGATCAGAAAATTATTTTCTTATACCATGTTGACCTGTGTTCTTCCCTAGCCTGACCCTAAAATGCCAGACTAGGAGAGGGACCATTTGGAGTGTTGTCACTCTCTTCCTCCCCCAAATGCATAAATAACCCTTTTGGAAACCAGAAGTGCTAGAGAATAGGGAATCTCAAATCTTTTGAGGTAGTCAAATCAGTATGTCAACACCTTCCACCTCCTGATAAGAGATTACTTTGGGTACCTTTTAAAAACTAAAGTACAGTTTTGTCCATATTTAGATTTAGTATTTGTACATGTGGGAGCTGGGATTTAGCTCAGTTGGTAGAGCGCTGCGCTGCAGTCTCTGAGGTCCTGAGTTCAATTCCCAGAACCACAAAAATGGGAGAAGGACCTGGCAATCCACTCCCAAGGCAATCCCGAAACAGTCAGCCATTGAAAACCCTATGAGGGTCGCTATGAGTTGGATACCGACTCGACGGCAGCTACCAACAACAACAACATTTGTACATGTACACTGAGTTTTTAAGATGATGCATTATTTAGGGGACAGCTGTTGGAAATACCCATTTTATATGTTACTCTTAGCTCTTTAAGTTTTAAAGATAACTGACCCATATTTTGGTTGTACCTATACGTATGTTTGTCTATGTAGTTGCAGTCTAAGTATAAATTGCTTACATTTGATATCTGAGTATGTAACAAAGAAATGATTTTATCCAGTTATCTAGTTTTGCTAGAGTGATCTAGTAAAATCAGTTATTTTTTTTTTTTAATGTAAGCTGAGTTATTTTTTTCTTTTCTAGTCTCTTTTCCCTTTTTTTTTTTTTTTTTTTTTTTTTTTTTTTTTTTTTTTTTTTTTTTTTTTTTTTTTTTTTTTTTTTTTTTTTTTTTTTTTTTTTTTTTTTTTTTTTTTTTTTTTTTTTTTTTTTTTTTTTTTTTTTTTTTTTTAGATCCATGTAGATGTTTTTGGGGTTTCTGTGTCAGGAACTATCTAAGACTCATGTAATAAAAAAATGCTGGTTTCCCTCTCTAGTGTTCCATATCATTTACCACTTGGAAAGAAAGAAAGCCTTCAGTTCCACACAAAGATATACTCACACCCAGATACCAGACAGATAAACATTTTACTTGCACTCCACCCTGCCCTGCCCTGCCCTATTGCTTACATGGCTATAGAAGCTGTTTGGAGTGTTTCTTTTTCTGCCATGTAGTCTTCTGTGTAAAAGGGCAGCAATGTCTGTTATCCTATAGAAATAATTAAGAGTGCTAGAACAGAAGCTAGGACTTCTTCAAGAAGGAATAAGCACAATTAGAACCAGAATTAGTGGAGCTTGGGTGTTATCCAGAGAAGGGAAAAGGTCAAGATAAAATGAGCAGAGCCCAAGTCACAGCAACATATTTCCTAGGCAAAACTAGCACTGCAGTTAAGAAGGCGCCGTGTGTGTGTGTGTGTGTGTGTGTGTGTGTGTGGGTGTGTGTGTGTGTGTGTGTGTGTGGTTTGTATGTGTGTGTATGTATGTATATGCATGGGCACCCTTCTTAATACTCATAACTACTCTGACTGTTGCCGCATGAAAGTTCATTTAGAAAAGACTCATACTCTGATTATTGGCCCTGACTTAGTGGGAAGTACATGTGAATATACCAAATTGTGTGCTGGGCAAGCTCATTTGAAATCACATACTGGTACCACAAAAAATTGTTTTATACTTGGCCTTTAAATAGGCTTATTTTTCCATGGCATTGAAATATGTATAACTTTATTATATATATGTGTTTTATTTTAAAAACCTCTAATGCTTAGTATAGCCTCAGCTGGATGTGCCACAGAGCATAATGTATCCAGACAACTTGTCCACAAGTGGTTATTATTTCAAATTTATAGGCTGTAGCATTCCTTAGAAATATCTGTGTGTAAACTCTAAGGGAAGTTGGGTTTTGCAGAGATTCTAATGAAAGGAATAAGCCGAGCATCTGATTGAAATGATCTTGTCTTTCAAAGTCACTTAATGGATGATGACAATGACAAGTAACAGCTCATTTAGAAAATAAGGAATGAGTTTGTAGACTATAATGTGGCATGCCTAAAAATCTGGCAGCTGTATTTCTGATAATGATTGTGGGTTAGAAACAGTCTTTTTCTGAAAATCCTGGGCCATATGATTCTGGCCATATAATGGAATAGCGGCTGTATGCCATTGGCTCTATATTCTTGACTGCACAACAAATCCACACTTCCTCTCCTAAATTGAGACACTTATAATTAGTTTAATGACTGATTCTTAATTGAATGAAACAGCCAAGAATTTGCGGCCTTTTTTTTCTTTCTTTGACACTCTCCCTATTTGACTGTTAGGATTCAGCAACTCAAATTAGACTTTCAGACTTGTTGCTTTAAAACACAAGGCAAAAAATACATCGAATTAATTAAAGTAAATTTTTAAAAATTAAAGCTTTTCTTTTTCTTTCCTCTTTTCTTTCTTTTTTCTTTTTCTCCTTTCTAGGGGGATAGGATCTCTCTATGGCCTCCAACTTGAAATTCTCCTGTCTCCAATTCCTGAGTTCTGGGATTATAGGTGTGAGCCACTGCACCTGGCTCTGTTTTCTTTTTCTTTTTTTCTTTCATTTTTTTTCTTTGTGTTCCAAGGGATTGAACTCAGGACCTCAGACATGCTAGGCATGTGCTCTACCACTGACCTATATCCCCAGCACCCCCCTTTTCAAATTAATTTGCTAGGTTTAGTATACTGTTAAGAAAACATCAACGTTTACATGTCATTCATGTTGCATGTATTTAATATTTGAATACAAACAGGAAAAGTAGAAGCTAGAGATGTATAGTCAACCTTGTAGACAAAGTGGAGATGGATACAAGTTGATTTGTTTATGATTATCAAGAAATAAGTAGATGAGAATTTTTCTACATAAACTTGGCAGATTGAACATTTCATTTGTAATTATGATATGTTTCTGAGTGCCTTGTGTCATGAATAAAACGTAATTCAAGAAAATAGGCTTTTGTCAATTCAGGGAAAGTCAGTCGCCTGTAATGACATTCAGAAGTTAGTCCTTGGGCTGGGCGTGGTGGTGCATGCCTGTAATCCCAGCTGCTTGGGAGGCAGAGGCGGGAGGATCACAAGTTCGAGGCCAGAGGTAGTCTGTGTAATTTAGCAAGACCCCATCTCAAAAAGTAAAAAAAATGGGCTGGGGGTGCAGTTCAGTGGCCCAGCACTTTCAAAGCATGCCAGCACGAGGCCCTGGGTTCAACCCCCAGTACCGCAAAAAAACAAAAAACAAAAAACAAAAACGAAGAAGTTAGTCCTTAAGCTGGGCATGGTGGTGCATGCCTGTAATCCTACCTAAGAGAAGAGGATTGCAAGTTCCAGGCCAGCTTGGACTATATAATAAGTTCTAGGCTAGCCAGGCCTACATAGTGAGACCCTGTCTAATAAATAAATAAATAAATAAATAAAAATAAAAATTTTATGATGATTTCAAAAGCCTCCATCTTACCTAATTAAAGTTGCTAAAAGGAAGTCAGATTCCTGATACTTTTCATATATTTTTCAGCTTCATCATGAAGATTTGGCTATTTTCTTCTTATCAGTATCAACCTATAGTTGTCAGCCCTCATCAGCTATAGTAACAGTTGACACTAGTAGGATTTACCAAATTAATGGTATGGTCACATAGACAGTAAATTTCTTTTTATTTTGCAGCATTGGACACTTTTGCACCATGTTGACAGCATTTTAAATACATCTGTCCATTTTCTCAAATTTTAACTGAGGAAAACCTTAACACTTTATACTTGAGGACTAAAGTGTGACTCGGCCAGTTACCAGGTCAGTATCAACTCTGTCCCCACCCACTAAACCATAATATAATTTTACTGTTTTGTATTTCAGACAGTTTATTGTAGTGTATTATATATTGATATTAGATTCAAATATATAGAATTGCTAAGTTTTAATATTTATAAAGAAAGATTGCTAGAAGCCAGGCACAGTGGTACATATTTGTAATTCCAGCAACTCTGGAGGATGAGGCAGGAGGATTGCAGGTTCAAGGTCAGAGGCAACCTAGCAAGGCCCTGTCTCGAGAGGGTGGAGCTCAGTGGTAGCAAGTGTGGAAAAATTGTGCTCAAGGCCCCAGGTTCAGCCACCCAGTACCACATAAATAAATAAATAAATAATCCGGGCACAAGGCGCACGCTTATAATCCCAGTGAATTGAAAGACAGAGGCAGGAGGATCGCAAGTTCAAGACCAGAGGCAGTCTGTGTAATTTAGGGAGACACTGTTTCAAAAAAAGTAAAAAAAAAAAAAATGGACTGGGGGTGCACTCAGTGGTACAGCACTTGCAAAGCATGCAAGCACAAGGCCCTGGGTTCACTATGCCCAGCTTGGAACATTTTAATAATATATATGAACTCATTTCAATTAGTGTTTACACGAAGTGAACAAATACAAGTATTACACAGGAGATAAAAAAGGACCACATCTGTGTAACTCAAGAACAAACATATTCTAGTAATCTATTTTTTTTTTTTTTTTTTTTTTTTTGTACTGGGGGTTGAACCCAGGGCCTTGCACTTGCATGCTTTGCAAGTGCTATACCACTGAGCTACATTCTTAGCCCATTTTTTTATTTTTTGAGACAAGGTCTGTCTAAATTATGCAGACTGCCTCTGGTCTCGAATTTGTGGTCCTCCTATCTCTGCCTCCTGAGTCACTGGGATTACGGTTGTGTGCCAGTGTGCCTAGCCATTGTCCCCTTTCAACTGAGAAGAAAATAATCAGAAGTTAGTCCTTGACAAGGAGTGGAAAGGAGGGAGGGACTTAGCAAAAAGAAGTGATGATGGGAGAAAACAGGAGGGGGAGGAGGGCCAATGAGGAGGGAGGAAAGGGGGAGAGGTCAACCTCAATGTAAACAGCTCAACTTTATTAGTATGGGAAATAATAATAATAACACCAATAATACAAAGGATGGCAATAATGCATACAGACTAGATCACTCATGTAATACTGCTAAGAATGTAAAAAGATAGATCACTGCAGAGAAAGGTTTAGACTTAAATCAAAATTAGGATGCTGTATATAGATAAATATTCCCACAAAAAGACATACAAGTAGAAAGGAGATCATTGGTGGCGGGATGGGGATGAGGGAGCAGGGTCATGAGAGGGTAAAGGGGAGGTTATGTGAGCATTGTACAATGAAATGCATGTATGGAATTGTCACAATGAAATACATGTCAGAATGATAGCCGTTAAGTTGTACATTAAAAATTTCCAAAGGAAAAAAGGAAGATGCAAACCTGGCATTGATTGCAAAGCCTGTTCTTTCCAGCATAGCATCTTATACTAAGTGTAGCTTTCTTAGGTTTGTTTGGGGGGACTTTATTTGAGGTTTTTGTTTATTTGTTTTTGTTTTTATTTTCACAATAGCTATTATAACACAAATCTCTAATTCTAAAGAGTGAGACTTACTGCTAAAATTCACTAGTGTAGGATGTTAGCAATTGGAGCTGAGATTACATTGAAGGTATTTTACTATGTGATGAACCATTTGTACAGCATGCCCTGAACACAATCTAACAACACATTGAAGTACAGTTTTTGTACATGTTCTCCTTCACTTAAAGGCAGTAACACTGGAATGAGTCAATGACTCCTTTGTGTGCTTCCTCAAATTTAATAAGAGTGAAGAATTACTGGGAGGTGTGTGAACTAGTAATGTTGTGGTTCACTTTAAAGAAAACTATATGAGAGTGACAATTTGGAAACAAAAGGTAGGAAAGGGAAAATAGTATTTATTCTCCTTTGGAAGTTATAAAATGTATCTTACCATACACACTGGTTGGAAGACCCTTCAAAGATTATATTGCAAGACTAGTTTGTGTCTGAATGTTTTGTGAGAAATTGATCTTAGGGAAAGGTTTCAGTTTATGCCATGTAATTTCCCACTTAACATATTTCAAAAAATGCAAATCCTGGTAGATGTGTGAAATTTTTAAGTCAAATAAATTCAGTTTATAGTAGCCTAGCCAATTAAGACATTTAATTAAACTATATTTTAAGAAGTCATTTAAAAGCATATTTGCATATGGTTGCATGTAAATCTATTTACTATAAAATATATAAAACGTGATAGTTGTTCTCTGTGAAGATAATTTAAAAGAAAAATTTCTCCTTTAGTCCCACCAAATATTATCTTTGCTCAAATTTCATTTCACCCAATTGAAAATGGATTCCAGAATGTTTTATAAGCATTTATGGAATCTGGTTATCTAAAACTGGGAGCTCTTGTCATGATCTAATAATTTTTTAGTGAAATAGTATTAATTATAACACAATTCTGTCTGAATTTCTTTTTTTTTTTTTTTTTTTTTGTGGTACTGGGGGTTGAACCCAGGGCCTCGCGCTTGCATGGTCTGCAAGTGCTGGACCACTGAGCCGCACCCTCAGCCCATTTTTTTTTTTTTACTGTTTGAGACAGGGTCTCGCTAAGTTATGCAGACTGCCTCTGGTCTCAAACTTGCGATCCTCCTGCCTCCGCCTCCTGAGCCGCTGGGATTACAGGTATGCGCCACCGCGACCAGCTCAATTCTGTCTGAATTTCTAGTGAACAAAATTAGTTACTAATTCTAGTAATTGGACTGTTTGTAAATATCACTGGAAGAAGATGATGGGAAATTGATCTTTGTGATGAAATCAATAATTTTATTTTTTCTTACTACTTGTGATTAACATAAGAAAGCTTAATGTTTCTAAGTATCACTATTTCCTTTCTTCAAACATTTTGTACTGTGTATTATTACTCTTTTCCTTTCTATCTCACTTTTTTAAATTGTATCAAATTAACTCTCTTCTGTAGATTGCTTGATTATTGCTTTTGTTTTAGGCTTTCAGGATGAATTTGGAAAAACTCAGCAAACCTGAACTCCTGACACTATTTAGTATTCTTGAAGGAGAGCTTGAAGCAAGGGACCTTGTTATAGAAGCTTTAAAGGTATGTTCAAAGAACTAGCTGAGTATGGTTGCATATGCCTGTGATCCCAGCACTCGAGAGGCAGAGGCAGGAGAATCGCTGCAAGTTCAAGGCCAACATGGTCTACACAGTGAGTTGCAGGCCAGCCTGGGCTACCCAGTGAGACCCTGTCTCAGAAAACAAAAAAACAAAAACAAACACACGTATGTTTAAAAAAAGAGAGAGAAGTCATCATATGTTTTGAAAATTGTTTCATTGACTTTAATTTATATAAGTAGGATATGGATATAGTATTCATTCAAATTGAAGGGGGGACATATTGATACTTGGTATAGGCAGCCATTTATGTGATGAGGTGTTAGGAACACTGAAGACTTCCTGCCTTCCAAACTATTCTCTTAGTCTCTACCTGGTTCTACACCTTGAATTTCATTCTTTTAATTTTATGTGCCTTGGCTGTTTTTGAATTCTGACCCCTTTGAGAATTTGCTGAGACCTTTTGCTTAAAAATATATATATGCATTCATATTACAGTGTTGGATGGTGTTTCGTTCTGTCGTACTTAGGGTCACTATGAATCAGACCTAACTCAACAGCACTAACAACAACAACATACCAAAATATCTGAGAGACCGAGGACGCTCTGAAGATACCTGTGGATTCCCTGGACCCCAGATTAAGAATTCTTACTTTTGTTTAAGTGGTTGATATCTTTTAATATGCAAGGGGTGGGGAAGATTGTACATTAGCGAGGGCAGGAGGCACATGGAAATTCTATATAAAATCATAGAAAAATACAAGAGGCATAATTCTTTTCAAGCATCATGAATTCTTATACTTCCAAAAGGATTTTTCCAATTCTGTCTTGAGTGTATATTTGGATAGGAGAAGAAATGAGTATCTGTGAGTTGTAGGCAGACGATACTCTCAAAAGGCAAGGGAAAACAGTCAAAAGGATGAAATTTGAGCATGCTAAAGAAAGATTTGTCCCTGCAAAGTGCAACAGAGTAAATATCTAATATTTCTTTTTTTTTTTTTTTCCCCTGTTATGTAGTAGTGGAGGGTTGAACCCAGGGCCTCATACATACTTGCAAGCCCTCTACCCCTGAGCTGTACCCCAGCCCCCTTTTTAATTTTTTGTTTTGGGGTGGTCTTGGTAAGTTGAGCAAGCTTGCCTCTTGGCCTCGAACTTGTGATCCTCCTCACCCCACTTCCTGAGTCACTAAATTACAGATGTGTACCACTACACCCAGCTAAGATTTTCCTATAAGAGATTATATTTATATATATCTTAAATTTCATGTAATTAAAAGTTGATTATACTTGTCAAAATTTTCTTAACTCTTGATTGAATACAAGGGGCCTTTATGTTAATATTTGAAGTGTGTTCATATGAAACTGCTTTGTTGAAATTTTTATTATTTGAGGTGTCTCTTTGGTTATTGACTTTTGGTAGTTTTTTTCATTTTTTGTTCTTTTTTTAGACAAGGTCTCACTATGTAGCCCAGGCTTGGTCTCTTTGATCAGGAGCTCCTGCTTCTGCCTCTCACGTGCTGGGATTACAGGTGTGTACCACCATACCCAGCTTTATTGTTTGTTTGTTTGTTTTTGTTTTTGTTTTTGTTTTTGTGGTGCTGGGGATCAAATCCAGGACCTTGCACAAGCTAGGCAAGTCCTCTGACACTGAGCTATGTCCTCATCCCTGAAGGTTTTTGGGGGGAGAGGTGTTGTTTTTGTTTTTGTTTTACATTATAAGAGGGAGATGAACCTAGGGCCTCACATATGATAATTTAAGCCTGTGCTATATTACTGAGCACCCTTAGCCCCCTTTTTATTTTTTATGTTAAGGTGGGGTCTTGCCAAGTTGCACAGGTTGCCTCCTCTGTTCTCAAACTCATGATCTTCCTGTGTCAGCCTCCTGAGTCACTGGGATTACATGCATGCACCATGGCACCTGGCTCTGAAGTTTTTTTGTTGTTGTTTTTGTTTTTTTGATTGCAACAAAAATCATTCTCCTATTGCCATGTTGGAAAGTGTAGAGAATCAGTGATTTGTTTTTTATTTATTTATTTATTTATTTATTTATTTTAAGAAAAGGTCTAAGTAGCCCAGCTGGCCTCTACCTGGCCACCTTCCTGCCTTGGCATCTTTTTTTTTTTTTTTTTTTTTTGGCGGTTTTGGGGGCCCAACCCAGGGCCTT
>VMDO01021251.1:0-16223 GCA_007922755.1 Pedetes capensis
ATGATGAAATAATATAAAATACAGAGAAGAAAATATCCACTAGGCTTCTATTCAAGAAGAAAGATGAAATAATATTTTACTCATACCAGACCTGAGTAAGAACTATACATTTAAATATATATATATCATAAAAATATTAAACCTACAAAGGAAAAAATATAGCAAGGAATGGTGGTAAGTAATAATTAATAAACATATGAGTAAATATAACATTGGTAATATAAAATAACTACAGGTGTTGTACAGGGTATTTAAAAAGTTGAAACTAAATTTTGTTGCTGTTGTTAGGTGCCGTCGAATCGGTATCCGACTCATAGAGACCCTCATAGGATTTTTCAACGGCTGACTGTTACAGGATTGCCTTGGGAGTGGGTTGTCAGGTCCTTCTCCCATTTTTGCAGTGCTGGGAATTGAACTCGGGACCTCAGAGACTGCAGCGCAGCGCTCTACAAACTGAGCTAAATCCCAGCCCTGTAACTAAATACAAAACATTAAAATGAGCCTCACCTAAACTATTAGATAGCCGCAGCATGGAAAGTAGAGGGAATGGTTGGACTTGAAAGAAACTGATGTTTAATATGGTTCATGACAATGGCTAAGACATTTATTGATATTAGAATCAGGATAAGCATTTATGCTAAATTTTAAACTGTTACTGGTAAAAAAAAAAAGATGTACAATTTATAACTTAAACAGAGAGGAAAGGGGAATATAAATGGAAACTTAATTTCTAAAAGAAAAGGAAGCAGGTATAAGCTAGGTATGGTGGCCCAAGCCTGTAATCCCAGAGGAGTCAGGAGTTTGAGGCCAGCCTGAGCTACATAGTGAGACCCTGTCTCAAAGCCAAAACCAAAACCAAAACAAAGAAACAAACAAAAACAGGAGAGGAGAAGAAAAGCAAATAATTATGTTATACATAAAATATGAATTGGTCAGAATTAATTTTTAATAACTAATTACATGGGTTGATTTCATTCATTAATTAGAAAAAATAAGAGTTTCATATTAACTCTTAAAAATCCAGCTAGATGCTGGCTTCAACTACATAAAAATAAGAGAAAAGCTAGAGACTAACCAGAAGAAAATTGTAGCTCTTATTAATGCCAGACAAAGTAGACTTACGTTAAAACATTATTAGGGTTAAAAGGGAATAATTTAAGAAAAATAGCTAGGCATGTTGGTTCACAATTAGTATAAATCAGACTTCTCAAAAAGATAAACAGATGATGAAATAATATAAAATACAGAGAAGAAAATATCCACTAGGCTTCTATTCAAGAAGAAAGACGAAATAATATTTTACTCACACCAGACCTGAGTAAGAACTATAAATTTAAAAAAAAAAATATATATATATATAGATAGATAGATAGATAGATAGATAGACAGATAGATATCATAAAAATATTAAACCTACAAAGGAAAAAATATAGCAAGGAACAGTGGTGAGTAATAATCAATAAACATATGAGTAACTCTAACATTGGTAATAATTGCTGCAATCCCAGCAATTCAGGATGTTAAGGAAGGAGGATCACAAATTTGAGGCCAGAGGCAGCCTGTGTTACTTAGTGAGAGCATGTTGCAAAATAAAAAATAAAAAAGGGTCTGTGGTTCAGATCAGTGGTACAATGTCCTGGGTTCAATCCCCTAGTACTGAAAAAAACAAACAAAGGCAGAAAAAAGAAAAAGAAAATGGAAATTTCATCACAGACTACCCTCAAGTTTTGAGCTGCTTTTAGGAAATGATTCTATTATCCCACTAAGCCATTTTTTTAAATAGAAAGGAGCATTTTTTATAACAGGCACATAAATGAATTAGAAGTTTTGTGATACCCTGTCTTGGAATAGCCAAGGAGCTTAAAAATGAATGGGAAAACCCCCTTAGCTACACAACCTACCTGTCTGGGAAGAACTTTGTGTGTTTAGTGACCCCTCGTGGGGCAGGTCGGGAGAGCAGCCTCCGCTCTCTCTGCTGATGATCTGATGTTCCTACAGCTGCAGGCTTAGCACCTCCTCTTCTCCTAGCCCAGCTCGTTCCTTTCACAGTTACAGCAACCGCAATAGTGAAGCAGTGCTTCGTTCTTACTGCCTCTCAGGGTATTTTTACAGCCAGTCTTTCTACCTCCATATTCTTTTTGTAATATTAATGGTCTCACTAGAAATAAACTCACAAAACCTAGGAGAGTAAGAAAAGTGCCTACCACCCCACATAGTCCTTTTTTAAATTAATTTATTTTTATTGGAAAATTTTAATGTACAACTTAACATGTCTCATTCTGATGTGCATTTCATTGTGACATTGCCATATATGTGTTTCATTGTACATTGCTCACATAACTTCCCCCTTACCCTCTTATGCACCTCCTCCCTCTGTCTCACCCCCCACCAAAGGCTTCTCTTCCACTTGCGTGTCTTTTTGTGGGAATATTTGTCTATACATCCTTGGATCCCAATTATGTTTAAGGTTGAAACTTTTTCTGTAGTGATCTATCTTTTTACATTGTCAGTAAGATTACATGAATTCTCTAGGCCACTTGTATTATTACCATTCTTTGGTATTATTGGTGTTATTACCAATATTATTATTATTCCTGAACTATTAAAGTTGAGCTGTTTACTTTGAGGTCACCCCCTCTCTCATTCCTCGCTCCTCCTTGTTCCTCCTCTCCCTTCTTTCTTCTCCCATCATTTCTTCCTTTTGCTAGATCCCTCCCTCCTTCTTTCTGCTCCCTAAAGTGTCCCTTCTCTGCTAAGTTGACTTTAGCTTTTTATTATGTTCCCATTTCCACCCACATAGTCTTAATTGGGGCTGGGATTTAGCTCAGTTTGTAGAGCGCCACTCTGCAGTCTCTGCGGTCCTGAGTTTGATTCCCAGTACTGCAAAAATGGGAGAAGGACATGGCAACCCACTCCCAAGGCAATCCCAAAACAATCTGCCATTGAAAACCCTGTGAGGGTCGCTATGAGTCGGACATGACTTGACGGCACCTAACAACAGCAACAAAGTCTTAACTAATTGAGACATCCACACAGGTCCTCTGCCCAAGTGTGCCAATACAGATTCTCTCAGCCCCATGGGTTAGCAGAGAAGGTACCAGGCTGACCTGTGCTCATACACCAGTGCTGTATCTTCCCAGTTAACAAGTTGCTCTGGAAGTCAGTCTCCAGATCTGTCAAGGTGAAATAAAGATGATGGACTTCCCAGGGGTTGGCTAGGAGGGAGATTGTGGGCATCTCCTTGGTCTGGTGCTGGATCTCATTATATATCAGTCACCCTTCCTTACACCTGCTCAGGTAGTAATTGCAGCAAAAGCAGCAGCAGCAGCAGCAGCACAGATGAACTAAAAAATAAAAATAATAATAGCAACAGTAATAATGATTATAGTTATGGAATTTTTTGTATACCAGATAGGGAAAAGGACATGATAGTCCACTCTTGAAGCAATCCCGAAATAACCAGCCACTGAAAACCCTATGAGGGTCGCGATGAGTGGGACCTGACTTGATGGCACCTAACAACATCTACCAGATATTATGCTAAACTCTTCCCACATGCTGTAGTTTGGATGAGTGTCCCACAAAGGTCCACATGTTAAGGATTTGGTCCCCAGGGTGATGTTGTTTCGTCAGTGGGCACTAGTGGGAGGTCTTTAGGTCACTGAGGGTGTGTCCTCCAAGGTGATTGTAAGATCCTGGCCCTTAGCTGTCTCTTTTTGTTTCTTGGCTCACAAAGTGAGCTGTTTGCTCTGCCATGTGATCTGGCCATGATGTGCTGCCTCACCACAACCCAAAGCAGTGGGACCGCTTGATCTCTGACTGGAACCTCCACAACTGAGAGACAAAACAACCCTTTTCTCTTTTTAAAGTAATTTCCTCAGGTGTTTTGTTATAGTAACACAGACTGACCAATACATTCACTAACCTATGGAAAGTAATATGTATATATTAACTAAGGCATTAATTTGTTAACTCATCCCCCAAACCAACCACTTTGTGTAGGTACTTGTTGCCATCCCCATTTTACAGATGGGAAAGTAGAGGCTTGAGAAGTTAAATCAGGGCTAGGCAAACTGAAGCCCACAGGCCAAATAAGATCCACTTGCTAATGCATTGACTACTTTTGCAGGGCTGTGCTACAGTGGCTAGAGCTGAGTAATTGCAACAGGTTATCTATGACCCACATGGCCAAAAATAACTCCTCCCTAGTTGACTCTATAGAAAAAGTATGCAGGGGCCTGAATTACATAAACGTCCAAGGGTCCACTGTCAAGATGTCACTCAGAGCTAACCACCATCATAAAACCAAAAGACATCTTTCCAGACCATGCTTTTCATCCATTTATGACATAACTGTTGTATTACATTTCCTGGATTTTTAATGCTATAGATCTGGCAGGTTTTCTTTGGCTATTGCTAACCTCTGTATCATATAAGCCCATGGGCGGCACATATAGAACCATCTGATGATGTGCTTTTCTAATGTATAGATAATTGCACTATTGATTATACCTCATCAGTTACCCTAGGTCTCTGAGTGTCTACTTTCTCACTTTGGGTCGATTTTATAATATATGCACAAAAACAATGGAATGTCACTCCCAACGCTAGGTCATAAAAGGTACTGCGGCTGGCCCCATTTTAGGCTTGGATCTCTTGCTCTGGGGGAGGCAGCCTGCCATGCCATGAGGATGCTCAAGCTGCCCTACAGAGAGCTCCATGTGCGCAGGAGCTGAGGCCTCCTGCCAAAAGCCATAGGAGAAAATCGTCTTAGACACCCAATGTTCAACCTCAGCCCAGCCAACAGATGGCTGCAGTCCTGGCCAACATCCTGACCTCAGCCTTATGCAAGGCTTCAGATCAAATAACCCACAGATGCTACCCCAGAACTTTTCATCATAGCATTTGGGAAATATTAAATATTTGTGGTTTTAAGTCATTGCATTGGGGGATGACTTATTATGTGGCCTCAGATAATACAATGCAATCATAAAGAAAACAATCACCATAAGCAAACATAAATTAATACAATCGCAAGCAGAAATTTTCAGCGAGACAAAGCATTATCATAATTGTTTGTAAAGAGAACTAAATAGAACGACCACGTATTTGATTGTTCCCAGTAATAGATTTTCCAGTAAAACCGAGAGTGTTTCAAGCAGATAGAGTTCACTGAGTGAGGTCATTGCACCTCAGTTCATCTCCCTGAGCTAGTGTCTAATCCACCGGTTTGGGGTAGTGTTTCCTGACCCTTCATCAACAGGAAGCACAGAGTTAAGCAGTGGATTCTTAAGCATCATCTCTGCTGCTTAATGTCTTGCTGTCCAGCTTGCCCTGATGACTCCGTGGAGCAGTAAAGTTCTGCTCCCCCTGGGCACCGGGAGACTGAAGTGGCCCAGCAGTGTCTGAGAAGGTCTATCATGACATCAGGGTGGACGTGGGACTGGAGAGAGCCCGTGGCTTGGAGAACTGGTCCCCATGAGGAAGGACCATGCGTGAGGACAAGTTAGCCCGTGGCTTAAAGAACTGGTCCCCATGAGGAAGGACCATGCATGAGGACCAGTTCATCACCTGTCAGGTGTATGTTGTTGCTGTTGTTAGGTGCCGTTGAATCGGTATCAGACTCATAGTGACCTTCATAGGTTTTTCAATGGCAGACTATTTCGGGATTGCCTTGGGAGTGGATTGCCAGGTCCTTCTCCCATTTTTGTGGTGCTGGGAATTGCACTCGGGACCTCAGAGACTGCAGTGCAGCGCTCTACCCACTGAGCTAAATCCCAGCCCGCATAACCAGAAGTAGATGAGTGGACTGGTCACAGGTGGGAGATTTCAGCTCCTATTACAGGGCTAACAGTCATGACATTGTCATTTTACTCTGAGGCTACAAGTAGATCATTCTTCCCTTAAAAAAACCCACAAATAAATAATTTAAAAGATAATGGCATGTTGAGTGTGATTGCTGTTATTACTACTATGATCATTCTCTTATAGGAAAATAGTTCTTTGGGAAGTGAAATTTGACCATACAGTATTTGAATCTTAACCTTCTATTGCTGAGCAAGACCTAGAGGCAAGCTATGAAAATATCTTCTGAGGCAGCCAGGCATAGTGGTGCATGCCTTTAATCCCAGCAGCTCGGGAGGCAGAGGCAGGAGGATCACAACTTCAAGACCAGAGGCAGTCTGCGTAATTGGGTGAGACTTTGTCTCAAAAAGTAAAAAAAAAAAAATGGGCTGGGGGTGCAGCTCAGTGGTCCAGCACTTGCAGAGCATGCAAGAGTAAGGCCCTGGGTTCAACTCTCAGTACTGCAAATAAATAAATAAATAAATAAATAAATAAATAAAATAAGAAAGAAAGAGAGAGAGAGAGAGAGGAAGAAAATATCTCCTACCTCCAGAGGTGTGGGCACAATTTACTTCTAAGCTCAGACAAAATCTTGCAAATTATTCAGAAGTATTAATAAAAGTCACATGAAGGAGACATTTGGTAAGATTTGCTTCTGCAAAGCCACCTTGGGCTTCTGTAGATCATTGCAAACATCTGGTTGACCTTTAACTTCCTCTACTTCCTTGTGTCCTGCTGGGACTTTTCTGGGTCATTGAAGAAGTGCATGGACCCCTCCGAAGGCTGAGAGGGGACTGCTGAGAGGTGCTTGATCTGCCTTTTGGAGCAAAAGAGAGCAGGAGATTTAGAAGCGAGGGCATGGAGCTGCATTGCCCAGACAGACCCAGGGGGAGAAAGGGAAAGGCCTGGGTGAAATTGTGTCCCCCAAGACATGTTAAAGGACTTGTCTTATGGGACCTTATTTGGAAATAGACTGAAAAATTTATGAAGTTCTGCTGAGGTCATTAGGGTGGGCCCTACTAATCCAGTGCGACTTTTGTTGTTAGGTGCCATTGAGTCAGTGTCTGACTTGTAGTGACCTGATGTACAATTGACAAAACACTGTTGTCAGTGCCTGTCTGCTATTCATAGGCTTTTCAATGGCTGTTTTCTGGCAGTGGGTTTCCAGGTCTCCCAAGCCTACAGTACCTGGTGTTCCCAGGCGGTCTCCCATCCAAGAACTAACTAGGCCTGACCCTGCTTAGCAAGCAGGATCTGATGGAATCAGATGCCACAGTGGTACAGCTGCAGGCAAGGTCATCAGAGTGCACCCTACTAATCCAACATGACTAGTCCTTGTACAAAGCAGACATTTGGGCACTGAGACCGAAGCCCACAGAGGGAGACCAATGAGAAGATGTGGGGAGCAGCGGACCACCAAGGAGCCAGGGAATGTCCGAGGCTACCTAGAACCAGGACATGGGCACCAAGCAGCCCCCAGAAAGAGCCAGGCTGCTAACTTTGACCTCACAGAGTTGCATCTTCTGTTGACCCCCATGACAGCAGCCCAGGGACAGGAGCACCCGGGAAAGCGTCTCCCACCAGGGCCGTCCACCCTGCAAGAGACACTGGCCTGGCTGCTCTCTGGATGCAGAAACTGGCTGTCCTAGGGCCACCCTGCTGAGGCTAGAAGACAGAGCTCCTGGGGGCATGCAAGGGTTTATCTAGTGACACCTATGCCCTTCCTAGGAGCACAGGATGGAACACAAGGGTCCAGGGATCTCTTTTCCTATCGGTGTGTTTATGCAAAGTAGTTACTATGCTCATCCCAAGAAAGCACTGGGCAGGTGACCACTCCAGGAAATACAGGGTTACCCACTGCCCTGTCTGAACTCCCTTTGCTCCTTTTAGTGATGGTCACTGAGCTACCCCAGAGATTAGTAAATGTCTCCTCAGGACCCATAAAGGCACTCACTGGGGGTGTAAAGATTGGTTCTCACATTCTCCCGTCCACAGTAATCCCTGAAGTGTTGGCTGAACTGAAGATTTCCAGAGGGTTCCGACCATGTACAGAATCGGGATCTCTGGAGGTGAGACTTGGGACTCTGCAGTCAACTCTCCCCATTTCTGCACCCACCTCCTGGCTTGTACAGGCACAGAGAGCTTGGTCATCCTTCTTTGTCAAGAGACTGTTGGAAATGACTTGGTGAAATGCACAGCTTTACCTCCAGGATACCTGGATTTGGGTCAGCAATACAGTCTCTGCAGGCTAAAACTAAAGGAATGAAGATCTAACTGTGGAGTGGGAGAGTTTGGTGATGGTGGAGACAACACTTGAAATAGCTCCACAGCCAGGCTGGACCCTCTCCTCTAGGACATGGCAACTTACTGGGGCAGAGGTGCTTCTCCCTCTCCCAGTCCATGGAAGTTTCCAATGCCCGATATATGTCGTGGTCTCCACCGTGGTCACTGAGTCGGAGCCACATGGTACAATGAGGGGCTTTGATGCTGAGATGTTCATTGTGAAATACTGACATATTTAATTCCACTTAGGGAGCCATGCCAGGGGAAATATGACTTTGTTGCATGCACTGTACAGTAGCAACTATTTCTGCATAGTTCTGTGGCTCATTTTTTTTTGCCACACGGTGACTCATTTTCTCACAAGCCAAGAAGATGCCAAATTGCGTGTGAAATTTTCAAATGAGAAATCGGGACCTGTGGGTTTATTTCTTTCTGTAAGTTGCTCATTTGTCTAGGGAAGGGGCACCACAGTACAGCACTAGACTTGGAAGGAAGAGAATTTTTCATGGGTAATTCCTCATCCTCCAAGCCCTGAGATCAGATCCAAGGAGTCCCTCAGTGGGTGCCACTCTTCTGGGTGTGCACGTGTGAAGGTTGTATATGAAAAATGACTGTCAAGGTTTTTTTCCAGCCATATAGAATATTTTAAGGATGCTATTTCAGCTTGAGCAAGAGAATTCTTAGGCATGTGATAAGTAGAATTATTTAAATGGCATAAAAGTAAAATTTCAAAGAGGGCAGGGAAATAGCAGCTTTCATTTCTGTGGATCTAGATGTGTTTTATTTTTATATGCTCTCTATATTAATTTTATATTTTACATTTGCTATTTATGTGCATTGTGCTTATTTACCTTGAATATATTTCACACTTTATCCGTATAAGCACATATTTTATGCTGAGACATATGGATATGTTTTGGAGTAGGCTGCAAAATTCAATAATTTTTTTTTCCTGTGTTGGGGATGGAGCCCAGGGCCTCATGCACACTGGGCAAGTGCTCTACCACTGGCTGCATGCGCAGTCTGATGGCAAAATTCAAATAAATGTTTTAGACAAAGCTGTAGATTTCAAAGCAGTACTATGTTTGCAATGGGTGTCATTGGTAGTTGGCCATATGGATACTGTAAGATAAAGACATGATTAAAGAGAACTATGAATAGAAAAGAAACAACATTTTATAGAAAAAGAAAACACATCCACTCCAAATACAGTTACCTTTGCTGGGACAGCTGGGTGATTATTTTTATTTTCTTCTAAATGTCATATTCTTATTGTCCATATTTTCTACAATGAACATGTGTATTCCTTTTATAATCAGAAAATATGTAATTCCCTGACAGATTTGCCATGCAGTTTCTTATTTACTTTGGTTAATTATATTCGTATATTCATTTTTGCATGACGTTAGAAGCTCCTGTTAAATCCATAAACAGAGCTTTGCAAGATTCAACAACTCCTATCATGGCAAGAAACCTGTTTCCTAGCTTCAGGTATGCTACTGTGTTCCAAATGACGATCTGGCTCTCAAATTCTGTTTGCACGACTTCCAGCCAGTGCTTCTCTCTCCGAAAGCATAGTCATGTGGGCATGGCTCGGCTCTTTTATCATATGCTCAGTAACTAATGTTGATTCCAACGAGCTTCATGAGACGGTCTCAGAAATACTGGCTCTAGTGTTTCGAAATAGGAAAATATGTTTGATCCTTTTTAAGCGTTCTGCATCATGGGATAGAACAAGAGACCAAGCACACATCCTTCTTGGCAAGGTTTAGGATGTGAGCTCACTGAGAGTCAAGGATACCTGGAAAATTGGAACTCAAAAGTCCTCTCACCCATTAATCATGTCAGGTGCCTGTTCCTGATTCCCTGCGCCTAAAGAACTTTCTAGAAGTAATTGCAATAGCCACATTTGACTGAAGTATCACAAGGGCACTGCCAATAGGAATGGCCCCCTGTTTTAGGAAAGATTAAAAGAGGCTGGAAAAACAAATTCCTTTTTACCTCCTCTCGAGACCTTCATTAAGACTGTTTATTCTTGGTTGAGAGGGTTTAAGGGAAAAGGTATTTCAGATGTTGGTTCACTGCCGGATACCGAGCTGCTGGCTCTCAGCTGGTGATGAAATAGTTGTATAATGTGCACTTTGCTGAGAGCTGCTTAATCTCCTCTGCTTGGGGATCTTGCTAACTGGAAACAGGCTTCCTTATTGATATTCCTGAGCATTGGTTTGGTTGCCTTTGGTTCACATCTTCTCTCTCAAAGTTCTCTTAGGGCAATTGTTTGCCATAATCTCAATGGCATGGTTTGCTGTCGTTGTTTGTTGTTAGATGCCCTCCAGTCTGTATCTGACTCATAACGACCCTATGTACAACAGGACTATTAAAGTTGGGCTGTTCACCTTGATGTCACCCCCTCCCCCATTCCTCATTCCTCCTTGTTCCTCTTCTCCCCGCTCTCCTCTCCCAGGATTTCCTCCTTTTGCTAGATCCCGCCCTCCTTCTATTGCGTTCCCCAAATTGTCCCTTCAACCCGGAGTCATTTTTCATATGCCATGTTTCATTGTTTTCATAACTTGCCTTTTCAATAGAAAAACAGAAGGAAAATAAGAGAATAATAAACAGATGAAAGAGGAGCTCTTGGGGCAAGACTGTTAGTTTCTCATAGAGATCAAATCCTGCCGTTTCCTTTTGCCCTTTCAAAGGCAAGAGCCTCAATCCAGCATAGGCACAAGTGGTCTTGTCTGTACCCAAATCCTGTACATTTATTTATGAGTTTAGCCAAGAACCAGTTCAGCAGGGGCATTTCCTCATCTACATATAAAAATGGCAAGATCCACACTGCATGGAGTCTAAAAGTTTCCTATGACAAAGTGTACAAGAGAGATTTGTCAATTGCCAAGAGTCAGAGTTATTATCATTATCCCTACTGTTTGCATAAAGCCTGACCATTGCAAAGGTGCAACAAGAAGGGCAGCCAGGGTTACTTCGCAATTTAACAGTGAAGGAAATCATGAATTTGGTTCCTTTAGGCACGTAGTCCTAATTGATCAGGACTCCAAATATACAGTCTGGATATTTTTCAGTGGATCAAATATGCAAGTAATTAACTTCTCTTTACCTTAGAGCCAAAATCACTAGAATGAAGTTAAACAGGAAAACACAGTGGTTCTGAGTTGCGTGACAATTTACAGTTCTCAAGGACCAGAGAACCTGTGAACGGGCTCCTCCACTTAACCTCCATGACTCTGCCTTAGCCTTGGCGAGCAGAGCCAGGCAAAGCCCTCCTTGGTCAGGATTCCGTGCGGAATCCACATGCGGGACACGCAATACCTTTAGCAAGCCTGGGGCCTGGGAGCAGGGTTGCAGATCGGGGAGGCTTACCTGTCTCTGTGGTGCACAAAATAAGGAAAAAATGAAATGCAACAAGGGACCGAAAGAAGGGAAGTATGAATTGGCTGGAGAGGATGATCCCTATGTAAAGGTAAAATTTAGAATCAAGGAGTGATGGGACTAACCTGGGGGTTTTCAAAGAACCCAGCGCGCCTTCATGGGAGTTAAGGCAGCAATTCCCATGTGGTGGGTTGAAGGACGTGACTGTCTGCAATTCTTTGCCAATGTCTTTGACCATGTTCTCGGAGAAGTTGAAAGTCTGATATGTACAATTCTTCCTTCTACACACATTGGGAAGTTTCTTTTTGATTTCCAAGCAAAGGCACCGTAATTTAACGAGGAGGTACATGGCGAATACTTTCCTAATGAAGTGATAAAAGCTAACAGAAAAAGTGCAAAGCAAGCCAACCTCATGTGCCTCCCGATACGATACATTGACAAGGACACAAACGTCATTCTGTGTTTCTTTGCCAGTGTGCATGACTGGAATCTGGTCAACTTCCCTCCCAAAGTTCTTGCCCATCCAGAATCTCAAAATACAATCACATTTGGAAATAGGGCTTTGCAGATGGAATTAGTTAGAGATCCAGATGAGGTCATACTGGATCAGGACTGGCTATACATGCAACAGCTGGTTCCTCCAAGAGCAGAGGGCACAGAGTAA
Organism: Pedetes capensis; assembly: GCA_007922755.1. Lineage (NCBI taxonomy): Eukaryota > Metazoa > Chordata > Mammalia > Rodentia > Pedetidae > Pedetes > Pedetes capensis. The sequence goes on from VMDO01021251.1 coordinate 12,179, forward strand.
CACAGACCAGAAACCGTGTGAAGATGGAGGCAGAGATCAGAGTGATACAGCTATAGGCCAAGGAGTGAAGGACCCCCGAGAGCCTTCAGAGGAAGCATGGCCCTCCCAAAACCTTAATTTTGGACCTTTGGTCTACAGAATGATAAAAGCATAAAGCCACTAATATGTGGTCATATAGCCTGCAGCCATAGCCCTGTGGCATCCAATCCCATCTGATCTCGGAAGCTAAGCAGGGTCGGGCCTGGTTAGTCCTTGGATGGGAGACTGCCTGGGAACACCAGGTGCTGTAGGCTCGGGAGAAGGACCTGGCAACCCACTCCCCCAAATCAATCTGCCATTGAAAACCCTATGAACAGCAGAGAAGCACTGACAACAGTGTTTCCCCTGTTGTATGTAGAGTCGCTATGTGATGGATACCAACTGGATGACACCTAACAACAACAACAACAATGTGGTAATATGGAGACAGCTTCTCTTGGGAGCCAGTGGGAGCCTGAGAGTCAGATGTTACTCAGGCTCTAAGCCCTTGAGACATGATACCAGCCAGGAAGCAGGTGGGGTGTATGTCCCGAGAGAAGGATGCCCACACATTGCCACCACTAACACCATATTCCCTAGAGTGTTGACCGCGAACCTCTCAGACACTAAATAGCCTCCATGCAGATTTAGACCTTGTGTTAGTTAATGCGGGAGTTTCTGTTACTAAAATACCTGGCAGAATAACTTAAGGGGGGAAGGAGTTCTTTGGCTCATGGTGGAGGATTTCAGTCCACAGAGGCAGGGAAGGAGCAGCACAGCAGACGTATGAGTACATGGCGGAGTCTCTTCTTATCATGGCAACCGGAACAGAGATCTCACAGGAACTGAATCTAACCTGAAGAAGTATCAGACAAACCTGAATTGAGGGAGAAACTACAAAATAGCTGCCCCCTAGTCTTCAAAACTATGAAGGTAAAGAAAAAGTAGGAAAGGCTGAGGAATTGTTTCAGAATCAGTTCTGAGAATCAATGAAGAGTTCCACCTAAAACCTCCAACGGTCTGCCTTCAGTGACTGTACTTCCACCGGCTAGGTCACTCCTCCTGAAGACCCAGAGCCTCCCAAAACAGCGCCACCACCTGGGGACCTAGCGCCCAAAGCAAGAGCCTTATGGCCCATTTTATATTCAAACAGCCCTGAGAGGGGTTTCAGGAAGGTTTTACACATGTTTTTTTCTTTTTTCTTACCAGAAGTATATTTCCAGAAAATGAGGGGAATCTCTACCGTGGGTCCTAGCTTGTTTACAATGGCAAGAAGGATTGTGGTTGAGGAATTTTCAGTAACTTTATTTGACGTAAGTTGAAGCCCATAAATCTCTTGGTTCCAATCACAGAGTGTCCTGACCAGGGTATAATTATCAAAATTAGAATTTGACATGGACGTGATCTTTACCTAATCCATCAGCCATATTCAAATTGTGTGAATTTTCCCAACAACGTCTTCTATAATTATTTTCCCCAGGTCCAGGATCTCATCCGGAGTCACATGTGGCATTTTGTTATCATGTCCCTTGACTCTTCAGGATTCTGAAACAATTCCGCAGCCTTTCCTACTCTTTCTTTACCTCTGTCGTTTTGAAGACCAGGGGCAGCTGTTTTGTAGTTTGTCTCTCAATTCAGGTTTGTCCGATATTTCTTCAGGTTAGAGTCAGGGTATGCACAGTGGTAAGAAACAAAGCAAAACAAGCAAATAAAAAAAAAAATCTAGAAATGAAGTTGTGTCTTTTTCAATGCATCATATTAGGAGGCACATGATGTTGATTTGTCCCACTATGTTTTGTTAACTTTTATCACTTGATTAAGAGACTATCCACTACATACTTCCTCATTAAATTATTGTTTCTGTCTGCTTAGAAATCAAGAAGAAGCAGCTTCCCAGTTTGCAGAAATATGAACTACACACATCAGCTTCGTAACTTCTACAAGATGGCGGGAGTCAAGATGGCGGGAGTCACGGGCAAAGACCTGGAGATGGCCCTTTCCTTCTATCTAAAGATTGTCTTCCATGAGGGAAGAAGGAGCTCCTGCAAACTGGCTGGCTGCCGCCTCCACCCAAGCAAAGCGCAACGAGCTAAGAAAAGAAAACGAGGCAAGAGCAAACACTGGCCAAGGCCAGGGCCCAGTTCCAGCCTTTCCTGAGCAGCTCTTTCATTCCTGAAGTTCCGCATACAGCCCATGGACCCCAGAGGTACCAGAGTGCCCCAGGTCCACCAAGAAACAGCAAGTCACACGTGGAGCGTGCACTGATGTAGAGTCTCCTGCGTGTTTGGCTCAGTTTTTACAGTCTGTTTGTTTTTGTATTTAAAAGTACTTTTGATATATTCCTTTTCAGCTTACTGTTATTTAAATGGTGCTGCAGTTGCTCTGATAGCATTATAATTTCCAAGATAGGATTTTTCAAATCTATTCTTGTTTACTACGGCTCTTATAAATATATTATTTCCACACCAGTGAATCTCCCGCATTAGATGCACAGGTACTATATTGCCATTTAAATAAAGACCCATTATGACTCAAATTATCATCAGTATTTGATATGGATGGAAGTATAAATAATAATAAAGATCATTTCTATAAGCCATGAGCTATTCTTAAAAACCCAAACAAGTCATTCCAGATTTAACTGAAAAAATTCGTGTTGGTTTCTTAAAGGTGCCAAAAAAGAACCTAAACAACAACATACCATTAAAACCTCTCTATATTTTATTGTGGGAGAAGGATGTGACAATCTAGTCCCAAATCAATCCCAAAACAATCAGCCATTGAAAACCCCATGAGGGTCGCTATGAGTCGGACAACACTTGACAACACATAACAACAACAACAACAATATATTTTATTGTACTGACCCCAAATCCATAGATTAATTTAGGGGAGTTGGCATTTCACAACTATTTGTTTCCCATTTTGTAATGTTTAAGCTTCTTCTCGCTTCTTTAAAGCATTGCTTGTTCTTTAAACATCTTTGAATTTTGGCACAGTAACTTTGCCTTGTGCTGTCCGATCTTGTCAGATCTCGGAAGCTAAGCAGGGTCAGGCCTGGCTAGTACTTGGATGGGAGACTGCCTGGGATCACTGGGCACTGTTGGCTTGGAAGACGGACCCAGCAGCCCACTCCTGAAAACAATCCGCCATTGAAAACCCTATGAATATTAGAGAAATACTGACAATAGTGCCAGGCATAGCACAGCGTCAGAGAGTATCTCATTCAGTTGTACATAGGGTCACTGTGAGTCAGACATCACTGGACAGCACCCGACAACATAAGTGCTATGATGATAATCTTGCTGTCCAACTTGTCCTGGTGATTCCCTGGAGCAGTGAAAGGTCTGCTCCCTCTGGGCACCAGGAGACCGAGGTGGACCAGCAGTGTCTGAAAAGGTCTATCATGACATCAGTGCAGATGTGCGACTGGAAAGAGCCCATGGCTTGATGAACTGGTGCCCATGGAGAAGGACTCTGGCTGGAGGGTGTTTGATACTCTCAGATGCATAGAGTGATCTTTTTTTTATTATTATTAGAAATTTTTAATGTACATCTTAATGTGTTTCATTTTGATATGCTTTTCATTGTGTCATTTCCATATATGCATTTTGATACACATTCATACAGGTTACCCCTTACCTTCCCCTATGCTTCCCCCCTCCCACCCTTCCCATCTAAGTTTCCCAGCTAAGTCTTCCATATCTTTTACTTAGTAGTTTTTTCCTATATGTCCTTGGGTTCCGGTTCTGTTTAAGATAGAAACTTTTCCTGTAGTGGTCTTTGTTTTTATCTTGTTAGAACAATTACATGCGATTTCTAGTCCATTTATATTGACATCATTCTTATCTTCCCCCCCCCCTTTATTATGATCCGACCTTTGAATAGGATTTTTCCTTCTTATAATTTTGAATCAGCTCCCTCATATGAGTGAGAACATGTGTTGTTTCTCTTTCTGAGTTCGTGTTCATTCACTCAAAATAATTTTCTCTAATTCTATCCATTTTGCTGCGAATTACCTTATTTA
>VMDO01021251.1:16323-35908 GCA_007922755.1 Pedetes capensis
TTTTTTATCCATTCTTCTGTTGAAGGGCACTTTGGTTGATTCCATATCCTTGCTATTGTGAAAAGTGCTGCATTGAACATGGAGATGCAGGTGTCTCTGTGGTATGATGACCCATCTCCCTTTGGGTAAATTCCCAATAGTGTTATAGCTGGGTCATATGGTAGATCTATTTTTAGTTTTTTGAGGTACCTCCATATTGCTTTCCACAGTGGTTGCACCAATTTACAGCTCCACCAACAGTGTAAGAGTGTTCCTTTTCCCCTGCAACCTCGCCAGCATTTGTTGTTGTTTGTTTTATTGATCTTGGCCATTCTTACTGGTGTAGGGTGAAATCTCAGAGTTGTTTTGGTTTGCATTTCCCTAATGGCTAGGGATGTTGAGCACTTTTTCATGTGTTTCATGGCTTTATGGACCTCTTCATTTGAGAACTGTCTACTCAGTTCCTTTGCCCATTTGTGTATTGGGTTGTTTGGTTTTGGGGGAGTTTTTTCCTTGAGTTATTTGTAAATTCTAGTAATTGGACCTTTGTCTGATGTATAAAATGCAAAGATTTTTTCCCATTCTGTGGGGTTTCCTTGACTCTGTTAATTGTTTCTTTTGCTGTGCAGAAGCTTTTTAATTTCATGTGATCCCATTTTTCTACTCTTGTTGCAATTTCTTGAGCAATTGGAGTCTTATTAAGGAAATCCTTTCCTATGCCTATATGATGGAGTGTATTGCCTATCTTGCCTTCTATAAGTTTTAAAGTTTCTGGTTTTATGTTGAGATCTTTTAATCCATTTTGAGTTAACTCTCATGTATATTGAGAGATGTGGATCCACTTTCATTTTTCTGCATGTGGATGGCCATGTTTCCCAGCGCCATTTGTTGAAGAGGCTGTCCTTTTTCCAGTTTACTTGCTTTGCTCCTTGTCAAAAATAAGGTGGCTATAGGTGTGTTGAGGTATATCTGGGTCTTCTGTTCTATTCCAGATGTCTTCGGGCCTATTTTTGTGCCAGTACCAAGCTGTTTTTGCAACCACTGCCCTGTAGTATAGTTTGAAGTCAGGGATTGTGATTCCACCTGCATTAGATTTGCAGCTTAATGACTGACTTTACAGAAATAGAAAAAATGATCCAAAAATTCATATGGAACCACAAAAGACCATATATAGCATAGAGTGATCTTAACGAGAAGTAGATCAGTGGCCTGATCAGAGGTGGGAAACTTCAGCTCTTGTTAAAGGGCTAACAGTCATGGCATTGTCATTTTACTCTGAGGCTACAAGTAGATCATTCTTCCTTTTTAAAAGAAAACACAAATTAATAATTTTAAAGATAATGGCATCCTGAGTGTGATTGCTGTTCTTACTACTATTATCATTCTCTTGCATGAAAATAGTTCTTTGGGAAGTGAAATTTGGCCATTCAGTATTTGAATTTTAATCTTCTATTGAGCAAGATATAGAGGCAAGGTATAAAAATATCTCCAGAGCTGTGGACATGATTTATTCCTAAGCTCAGACAAAATCTTAAATGAACAGGAATGCAAAAATTCTTAGCAAAATATTTACCAATCAAATTCAATAATACATTAAAAAGATAATGTACCATGTGATCAAGCTGGCTTTGTTCCAGAGATGCAAAGATGGTTCAACATATGCAATTCAATAAACATAATACAATATGTGAAATACATAATACAATATGTGAAAGCCCTCTGCAATGAAAACTATAAAATACTGAAGAAAGAAATGGAAGAAGACACCAGAGCATAGAAAGACTCCCCACATTCATGAATTGGTAGATTGATATTGTGAAAACGGCTGTACTACTGAAAGCAATCTATAAATTCAATGCAATCCCTTTCAAAATTCCAATGGAATTCCTCAAAGAAATTTTTTTAAATCCTAAAATTAATATGAAAGCACAAAGACCCCAAGGAGCCAAAACAATGTTGAGAAAAAAGAGCTTTGCTGGAAGTATGACATAATACTTGCTTTCAAATTGCACCACAGAGCAATAGTAACAAAACAACACGGTACTGGCACAAAAAACAGACACGTAGACCAATAGAATACATTAAAGGACCCAGACATAAGCTCGTGCAGCTACAGCCAACTGATACTTGACAAAAGCTCCCAACACATATGCAAGAGAAAAGAATCTCTTCAGCAAATTGTGCAGGGAAAGCAGGATAGCCACAGGTAGAAGACTGAAATTTGATCCCTATCTCTCATGCTGTATGAATATCAATTTAAAATAGATCAAATACTTTAATGTAAGATTTAAAAATTTGACACTACTAGAGGAAAACATGGAAAACACTTCAAAATATAGGCATAGGCTACCATGTACAATGATAATGTATAAGGTAGACTATGAAATAATAGCAATAATTGATAAATGGGATTGCATTAAATTGAAAAGCTTCTACCAATTAAAAAGCTTCTTCACAGCAAAGGGAACAACTACCAGAGTGAAGGGACAGCCTATAGAATGGGAGAGAATCTCTTGTGGCTATTCATTTGATGGGATTAATATCTGTAATATATAAAGAACTCAAAAAGTTAAACATGAAAAGAACAAATAATCTAATCCATAAATGGGTACATGAATCAAGCAGACACGTCTCAAAATAATTAGTACAAATGGCCAATAAATACATGAAAAAATGTGCAACAGCCTTAGTCATCAAGAAAATGCAAACCAAAACTACACTGAGATTCCACCTAATGTCAGACAGAATGGAGCTCACTAAAAAAAACCCAAACAATAACAAATGCTAGCATGCAGGATGCAGATAAAAAGGAATCTGTATACATTTCTGGTGGGACTGTAAATTAGCTCAGCAGCTGTTGAAATCAGTATGTAGGCTCCTCAAAAAACTAAAAATAAAACTATTAGGCTCAGGATTGCTATACCTCTCCTGGGTATATACGGCAAGGATTCAAAATCTTCATACAATAGAGATACTTGCACACCTATGTTTATGGTGACACTATTCACAATAGCCAAGTGATAGAATCAGCAGGTGGATTAACAGATGAGTGGGTACAGAAATGTCACACACACATGCACAAAACAGTATTATTCAGCCAAAAACAAAAACAAAAGTACGTCATTGTAGGGAAATGGATGAAACTGGAGATCATAATAAATAAAATAAGTAAGACTCAGAAGGACAAATACAGCATGTTTTTTCTCATATGGCATGTTATGGTTTGAATATAAAATGATTCCCAAAGGTCATGCTTGAATGTTTGGTCCCCAGCAGATGGCACTGTTTGGGGAGGCTGAGGAATTTTCAGAGGTAGGACCTAGCTCATGGAAGTCACTGAGGATGGGCCTTTGAAGGTTTTACCTGGGCCCCTAGTTCTCATCTCTCTGCCTTCTATTTTCATGATGTAAGGCTCCTTCCCCACGAGCCCTCCTGCCAACTCTCTGGCTATACCTCCCATGCCACTGTGGACTGAGATCCTCTGAAACCATGAACCTGATAAATCTTTCCTTCCTTACGCTGGTTCTGTCAGGCATTTTGCTACAAAAACACAAAAGCTAACTAACACTGAAAACTAGTACCAGAGGAGTCGGGTCATTGCTGTACCTAAATCTGATGGTATTGTTCTTAGGCTTTGGGAACCAGTTTTGGGGAGGAATTTGGAAGACTTTGGAGAAGCAGGCTAGTGAAAGCTCTAGAATACTACAAATGTAGCTTAATGAGTGGTTCTGGCGAGAGTTCAAAAGATCGGAGGGCTAACAGGAATGTGGACAGTAAAGATAGTGCCTCTAAGGTTTCAGGGGGAGTGAGGGACTGTATTGGGAATGGGAAAACAGGCCATTCTTGTTACATTCTGGGAGAGAGTTTGTCTGCTTTTTTCCTACGTCCTAAAATTTTGAATGAGGCTGAATTCAGAAGTAATGGATTAATTAATTTGGTGGAAACAATTACAAGGCAATATGATATTCAAGCTGTTGCATGATTATTGCTAGTTGCTTTGGGCCACATTTATAATCAGAATCAGGAGCAAAAAGCAAAGCAGAAACAAGTGAAAAGTAGGCAGTTTGGACAGGAAAAGTGCCCATTTAAAGTTATAAAGAGAGTACGGTTATTAAGGAAATTACTACGGTTAAAGTGAAGCACCAGTAGGAAAGATGCCTTGAGGGGAGTTCCCCTCTGCTCCCTCCTTCCGGGTTCCCTGGTAGCATCACGTGAACGTGCAGCTCACACACAGGAAGTCAGCCAGGACTAGGCAGAGTTTGTTGTTGTTGTTGTTAGGTGCCGTGGAGTCGGTATCCGACTCATAGCGACCCTCATAGGGTTTTCAATGGCTGACTGTTTCGGGATTGCCTTGGGAGTGGATTGCCAGGTCCTTCTCCCACAGGCAGGGTTTACACAGGGCATTTTGGGGACCCATCTCCTTAACTTCCTCCTCTCTGGAATTCTTCACCCCCTCATACTCCAGCATCTTGCCAGCTATGAACTCTACCTTCTGATTTCTCAAACAAGCGAGATTACAGATTTCTACAGGGGCTCTTCTGAACGAGACAGGGGAACTCAGCAGCCGAGAGGCTAAGCAAAACCTACTTCCCCGCAGCGAGTGTTCCTTTTGTTACAGAAGACAGGCTCGCTACACATTCTGCCTGCTGTTTTTCACTCTTCGGTGCATTCAGTAACTTTTTAAATTTGGTTAGAGTCTACACTTGTCACCTCTTGAGAGAGTTAGCATGATACAAGCTTCTTTATCATTTCTGAAATTAAAACACTGCAGACTTTAATTATACCCAGTTTGGGTGACTGCATGAAATTAGCTCTAAGTTCCCATGTTTGAATTAACCATATTCTCTCACAGTTCCCAACACGATCGGTTAGTGATAGAGTTCCCATGATCCTCAGGGACTCCAGAAGCTGATTTAATTTCTGTATCCTTCACCGCAAAAGAGGAGGGGGAAAAATGATTTATTGCTAGATTGTAGGTGTACTATCCCCCTTTTCCAGAAACAATCTTTTTAAAGGTGATAAGAATAAAAGAGGCTGGGACTTAGCTCAGTTGGTAGAGTGCTGCGCTGCAGTCTCTGAGGTCCCGAGTTCGATTCCGAGCACTGCAAAAATGGGAGAAGGACCTGGCAATCCACTCCCAAGGCAATCCTGAAACAGTCAGCCATTGAAAACCCTATGAGGGTTGCTATGAGTTGGGACACCGACTCAACGGCACCTAACAACAACAATAACAACAACAACAAAAATACAAGGTTTGACCATGTTGTCTGTTTTGGAGATTGTGGCAATTTTGGGCCACATCCACGAACCACGGAGGAGTGTAAAGAAAACAACTGTGCTGTACCTGACCAGGGAGAATGGGGTGTGGCCATTAAGAGGGTGAGCTGTAAAGCCAGATGCCTGAATTTCCATCTTGGTTCTGCCCCTTATTACCTTGTCAACTTGGAAGAGTTCTTTAACTTCTTGGGGCCCATTTCCTCAGCTATAAAATTACTTCACTCAACAACAAACTGGGCATAATGACAGGACTGATTTCAATAGGTTTTCAGGTGGATTAAGTGAAATATAGATGAGTCCAACACATACTGTTGTTGTTGTTGTTGTTGTTGTTGTTGTGTGCCTTCGAGTCAGGTCTGACTCATAGCAACCCTATGTACAACAGAATGAAACACTCCCCCACACTGTGCCATGCCCGGCACTATGTCAGAGCTTCTCTGCTATTCATAGGGTTTTCAATGGCTGATTGTTTTGGGAGTGGGCTGCCAGGTCCTTCTCTGATTTTATGCAGTGCTGGAGACCCGCTCCCTGGGACTCAGATTACACAGAGCTGCATTCTACCAACTGAACTAAACCTCAGCCGCTAACACATATTGTTGTTGTTAAGTGCCATCGAGTTGTCTCCAACTCATAGTGACCCTCATAGGGTTTTCAATGGCTGACTATTTCAGGCTTGCCTTGGGAGTGGGTTGCCATGTCCTTCTCCCATTTTTGCAGTGCTATGAATTGAACTCGGGACCTCAGAGACTGCAGAACTAATACCCAGCCTCTACCACATATTACACATCAATAATGTCAATTTCTGATGCTCTTGTTATTGCTATTATTGCTGTCACCAAATTCCACCTTACTGAAACAATGTGGTTTCTCACCTTTCCGGGTCCCTGGCTACCACACTGATAATTCTGGAGAAATTCATACTTCTGGAACACTGTGTCTAGCATTTGCTAGCTATGTGATCTTTGCTCCTCTCTTTTTTTAAAATGTATAAAATGGGGGTTGGGGGAATGCAGCTAGCAGAGTGTGGGGGAGGATTAAATAAAAGGGAATATATCAAGTCCTTGATACACTGATTGGCTCAGTCAATGAGATGTAGTCCTGACATGGATCAAGCTGTTAGGACATTGGCCCTGGGCTGGATGGTAGAATATCACTCACCACCAAAGCTCAGGGGTCTCCTGCTGTCAGCACGCTCCTTAGGAACCCACTAAAATCAGCTAGATCCCAGTCTTGACTAATCAGGGCCTGTCGCTTCCTCAGCATGCCTCCTGCCTCCTGGGGACCTTGGCAATTAGCTCTTCTTCCTGGAAGGTGGTCTCAGTCCATCCTGCTAGGGCTGATCATTTTTGCTGCATAAGATTCCTTAGGCCTAGGGTTTAGTTTTATTGGTAGAGTGCTCCTCTGCGTGCTCTGAGGCCCTGGGTTCAATCCCCAGTACTGCAAAAATGGGAGAAGAACCTGGCAGCTCACTTCCAAAGCAATCCCGAAACAATCAGCCATTGAAAACCCAATGAATAGCAGCGAAGCATGGGCCTGCAGCCATAGCCCTGTTGCATCCGATCCTGTCAGATCTCAGAAGCTAAGCAGGGTCCGGCCTGGTTAGTACATGGATGAGAGACCACCTGTGAACACCAGGTGCTGTAGGCTTGGGAGAAGGACCTGGCAACCCACACCCAAAAATCAATCCGCCATTGAAAACCCTATGAACAGCAGAGAAGCACTGACAATAGTGTTTCGCCTGTTGTACATAGGGTCGCCACAAGTCGGATACCAACACACGGGTACCTAATAACAACAAGCAGAGGAGCACTGACATTGTGTCTGGCACAGCACAATACTGGGAAGTGTTTGGTTCCATTGTACAAAGGGTCACTTTGAGTTGGACCTGACAGCACCTAATAATAACAACAAAGTACCTTAACCCTCCTATTAAGCTGATGTCTGAGACCTGTCACTCTCCTTCCTGTCTCTCTTCCCATCTCTACTTGCCATAGCTTAGTCCAGGCCCAAATCACATGCACTACTGCAATAGCCCTTACCTGGAAGATCCCTCAATGTCCCACTATGACCCCTCAATGTCCGTCCTCAATGTCCGTTACATGCCCACCAGAATAACCTTGCAAAGGCACGGAGTAATCCTGCTAACGTCTTCCTCTTGGAAGACCCGACTCTCCATCTCTATCAAAGGATTACAAACGGAGCTAATAGTCCAAGGGAGAAAAGCTGATGCATCTGTTGGGCTCTCCCTTCTTTTGTTGGTCCAAAAGCTGCCCAGTGGGTCCCTCAGTGTCCTTCGTGACCTGGCCTCTGCTAATTCTGTGGCTTCTTCCCTCATTGCTCTCCAAATGGAATTCCACACTCTTTCTGCATTAAGCCACTTGGGCCCTCTGGACTCACCAGCTGGCCCCGGGTTCTGAGTGTCCCATGGTCCTTTTCATATGTCTGGATCCTGCTTTCTTCTCATTTTCAGCCCTGTAACACTTCCACACCCCCATTTCCATGCAGGGCCTGCTGTTCTCACAAGCCCTCCTTAAGGTATCAGTGGGCTTGAACGTCCCTCTAGGGTGCACACACCGACCCCGAGATCCTCTGCAAGTTCTTTGCTAACCCACAGTTTGGTTGTCTCTTACCAGCCGCAGAGCTCTTGGGTGTTACAATTCACGGTGGCCTTATGTCAAGGTTCAGCTCAGGCCCAGCAGAGGTCAGAGCCTTGCCCTGACACCAAGTGGGTATTGGGGACCTACTGGACCAGGCTGGTGTAGTGGCTGGAGGCACGAAAGAAGGACCTCGGGAGACCTTCTGTGGGAAACAGGAGAGGGAAGGTTTATTGGGTTACTCTCCAAGTGGGGTGCAACTAGCAAGCAGCCCCTGTCAAGTGCTCATGTGCTAGTTCTAAGCCTGCAGCACAGAATGCTGCAGGCTCACTGGTGGAACAGCTCAGCCTTAAAGGCACAGCTACAAGCAGCTGGTATTCCACTGGGCTGGAGGTCCGGTGGTCTTGACTCTCACAGCTCACCTTCTCTGCCTCCTTCCTTCCCAAGGATGGGAGGAATTGGGAGGCTCTTCGTGGCTTGCTTGTAGCCTTTGGCACTTCGGGGACCCTGGTCTTGATATGTCAGCTTGCTTGGAGATCTTCCGCTGGATTGGGGAGCGCTGGATCAAGGTGATGGGGTCCAGACAGCAGTTGAGGGACGGAGAACAGTGGTGAGGTGAAGGGGGTCCGGGAGCCCTGCTTATATAGGGTCCCAGAGGGGGGCGTGTACTGGGGTTAGCCAATCAGAGCACATTCCTGACAGGTACAGCAGGTGAACTGTCATACCTGCCAGGTAGGGGCAGTTATTTAACTGAGGTGCTAGGGGTAACCAATCAAAATTGAGGTAGTTGAGGCTGGTCAGGCTGGTCAGGGGCCATCTTTGCTCACTCGATGGGAGGGGTAGGAGTGAGTGAGTGGGATGTGGCCCTGGGTGTATTTTAAAAATCCCCAACAGCCTTAGACACAGCACCTCCTTCTCTCTGAGTGGCTTTGTCCTCATACCTGGGTTTTGGCAGGTGAGCCTCACCATGGGCATTGGCTGCGGAGTGGGCAGGTGTATGTGCAGATTTGGCTGAGGGAGTGCTGCAGTGATCCCGGGGACAATGGCAGGAGGAATCCACAGACTCCTGGAAGACACCTCAAACCACAGGAGAGGCTTGCGCTGTGACCACTTTGTTTCATGCTGTGGTTTGTCGAGCTGGTGGCCTTCTTGCCAAGGCACTCAGAGAAGAGGCCCAGGAGGACGGGAGGCTGTGTGCTCGGAGGCACAGAGGATGGCAAAGCACAGTGTGGCTCTCCGGACATCCCGGGACCTCTGAGCACAAAGGGTTTCCTGCTGGATCAGGCTGCTGTTGCCACGCCATATACACGCACATGCACACCTGCACCTGTGCAGCCTCGCCCCAGCCCGCTCCCAACCCCAGGAAGCCCCTTTTTCATCGCTTGGAATGACTAGCATGGGAATGGGGACGTACTTAGCTACCACTCAATAGTTGCACAGGTCTTTTTATTGTTACCCTGACCTCGCTTCGAGGAGCCTGAAACACCAGCACGTGGTAAGACCCACCATGTAAAACCACCGTGCAGGCAGTGGTTCACAGATAGCTGCAGATATGCCGGGCCACTTCCTGTGGCTGGACAGAAAGTATCAGCGGAGTTTATTCCCTCCCCATCTGCTGCTGCTGAGATGAAGTGCCCTCTTATTCGGGTCAGTACGAAACTCGTTTTCCATTGATCTCTCCATGACAGCCTTGGCGGTGGCAGCTGCTTCGGCTCTCGGAGGACCCGGCTCTCCATCTCTATCGTTGGCGGTGGTAAATGGAGCTATCAATCTCAGAGGATGCACTTGGCGATCTCAGCGGCTCCACGCTTAGCGTGCTCTGAGGACAAGAGACAGGGCAATGAAAGTGACAGAGATGCCATTCCATTTCCCCTTCACCCTCTTGGCTCTGAATCCGCCTATTAAAAGGCAATTCCTGGCTGAAAGTGCACTTCTTGTCATCGCTTTCCAAATTCTAATCTATTTTGCAGAAAATCATCCTTAAAGTACCTTTAGGAATTTCATTATAAGAAATAAAACAAAATTAAATGACGATTTAGGGGGAAATAGTCCTGTGTACCTTCCAGGCAGTGAAAAACAAATCATCGCTCCCATTTCCACTTTCTGATAGCATTTTGCTTTATTGTTTCATGTTGTTTGGGGTCAGGAAAACTGTTCTCACTTCAGATTTAAGATGACTTCTCTATCTAATAAGAAATATAAGGCTAGTTTCAAAACTACTTCTTGTTGTTAGGGGCCATCAAGTCAGGTCCAGCTCATAGTGACTCTATGTACAACAGAATGAAATACTCCCCAATTCTGTGCCAGACACATGATCTTTTTTATGTTTAAGCCCATTGTTGCAGCCACTGTGCCAATCCATCTAGTTGAGGGTCTTCCTTTTTTTCCTTGACCTGGCACTCTCCCAAATATGATGTCCTTCTCTAGGGATTGATCCTTCCTGATATGTCCAAAATACATAAGACACTGTCTAGCCATCTTTGCTTCTAAGAAACATGCTGGTTGCACTTCTTCTAGGATGGATCTGTTGGTTCTTTTGGCGGTTCATGGTATATTCAATAATTGTCTCCAGCACCATAATCGAAAAGGGTCAATTATGCTCCTGTCTCCCTTATTTAATGTGCAGCTTTCACAACCATATGATGCAACTGAAAATACCAAGGCATGATTCAGGTGCACTTTTGTCTTCATTGTGACATCTTTATTTTTCAACACTTTAAGGAATCTTTTGCCATAGCTTTTCCCAAAGCAATGTGTCTTTTGATTTCTTCACTGCTGCTTCCATGGGTATTGATTGTAGAAGCAAGGAAAGCAAAATTTTGGACAACCTGTCTTTTCTCCATGAAGTTGCACACTGATCTATTAGTGATGATGTTTTTTTGTTGATGTTGAGGCACAATCCATACTGAAGGCTGTGTTCTATGATCTTCATCAGCAAATGTTTCAAAGCTTCTTCACTTTCAGCAAGCAGGGTTGTGTCATCTGCATAATGCAAGTTTGTAATTAGTCTTCCTCCAATTATAATGCTGTGTTCTTCTCAATAAAGTCCAACTTCTAGGATTATTTGCTCAGCATAGAGATTGAAGAAGGATGGTGAGAAGATACAGCCCTGCTGCACACCTTTCTTGACTTTAAACCAGGCAGTGTTTCCTTCTGTTCAAACAACTGCCTCCTGCTCCATGTACAGATTCTTCATGTGTACAATTAAGTGTTCTGGTATTCTCATTCTTCAAAATGCTATCCATAATTTATTATGATTCACATAGTCAAATGCCTTTGCATAGTCAATAAAACAAAGATAGATATCTTTCTGGTATTCTCTGCTTTCAGCCAATATCCATCTGACATCACCAATGTTGTCCCTTATTCCATGCCCTCTTCTGAATTCAGCTTCATTTTCTGGCAGTTTCCTTTCTATATACTATTGCTGTTGCTTTTGAAGTATCTTTAGCAATATTTTACTTGTGTGATATTAATGATATCAGTCAATAATATCCACATTTGGTTAGATCCCCTTTCTTGGGAATAGGCACAAGTATGGATCTCTTCCAGTCAGTTTGTCAGGTAGCTATTTTCCAAATCTCTTGATATAAACAAGTAAGCACCTCCAGTGCTGCATCTGTTTGTTGAAACATCTCTACTGGTATTCCATCAATTCCAGAGAATTGTGTTTCACCAATTCCTTCAAGGTAGCTTCCATTTCTTCTTTCAGTACCATTGGTTCCTAATCATATGCAACATCTTGAAATAGTTGGGTATCCACCATTTCTTTTTGTGTAATTCTTTCCATGTTCTTTTGGTATTTCCTGCATCATTTAATATTTTCCCTGTAGAATCCTTCACTATTGCTTCTTAGGTTTCAATTTTATCTTCAATTCCTTAAGCTTGAGGAAAACAGAACATGTTCTTCCCTTTTGATTTTCTATCTCCAGCTCTTGTCATTATAATAGTTGATTTTGCTTCCTTGAACTACCCTTTGAAATCTCATGTTTAGTTCTTTAACTTTGTCCTGTCTTCCTTTTACTTTAGGAGCCCATCATTCAAGGGCAAGTTTCAGAGTCTCTTTTGACATGTAATTTGGTCTTTTCTTTTTTTCCTGTCTTTTTAATTGTCTTTTGACTTCCTCATTAATGATGTCTTTGATGTCATGCCAGCTCATCTGGCCTTTGGTCATTAGGGTCTAATGCATCAAAATTGTTCTTGAGGTAGTCTCTGAACTCAGGTGGGATGCACTTAAGATCATATCTTGGCTCTTGTACACTTGTTCTAATTCTATTCAGTTTTTTTAATGTGGTTTCTTATAGTTTGACTCAAAACACCAAAGGGATTACAATTCTTAATTAAAAGGTCATAAATCCTTTCATTAAAGTTTTATTTTGATAGTATTAACTTACAACCTATAAATACTTTTGCAAACCTATAAATGATTTTGCAAATGGTTACTTTTCTAAATGAATTTAAATAAAGTCCTATCAATAATCCAAAATTTGTAATTGAATGAAATCTCAGAATTTCATAGTGGATGATATAATTTGAGGAAAGTAGCAATACTGATAACTAATATTTAATAAACTTATGTCATGCTTCTGCATAGTGCTATATACATTGCTGTTACTATCTTTTTATTTGTTCCTCATAACAACCCTATCAGTAGGTATTTTGTTGTTAATTATTGGTAAGAGAAGCAAGGACATCAATTTTAAGGGACTTGCTAAAAATTACAGGTAAAAGATGAAGTGTATAAATGCTTGTGTAATGTGCTAGTCATTGTCCTAGGCATTTAAACTTCTTGCCTACCCTGCTCCCTCTTCCATCTTTTTCTCTCACTAATCCCTCCTCTTTTCCTCCCCCTCTTGTCTTTCTTTCCTTTTATATTCTCTCCTTCCTTTCCTTCCTCCATCTCTCCCTTTCTTTTCTCCTTCCTTCTTTCCTTCCTCTCTCCCTTTCTTCCTTCTTTCACTCCTTCATCCTCTACTTCCAAAAATACCTACTATGTTACTTCTGTGTGCCAGAATATTTTCAACACTGAGTTTTAGAACAGTGAATACAACATAAAAGTCTTAGTCTCATGGCATTTATTCCCTTACACAGATGTATAATTAAATGAATATAATCTAAAAAGATATGAACAAGTGCTATGAATCAAATGATAAAAGAGTCATCAGGTAGATGCTTTATGCCATTATTCAAGGACAGCCTTTCTAAAGCAGTGACATTTGAGTGAGAAGAAGAAACCAGTGTGGGATGCTTAGGGGAAAAGTTATTTCAGGCAAGTGGAACCACATTTAACCCTCTTAGTAACTCTGTGTGATAGGAATTATTAGTCTCATTGTAATCATAAATGGATGTTCAAATATATTACAATTCTAAGTCACAATCACAAAGTCAGTATGCTGTAGCCTGGGTCCCGGTCAGAGCCTGTGCAATTCTAAAGTGATGTTTTGCCATAATATGAAGCCACTGCCCATACAACTGGATTGAGTATTATACATACATGTGGGCCATCTCCCTGGAGCTGGACTTGCTCCGGCCGTGAGTGGGAACCAGCTGCCAAAGACCTCACCATTTGGTGAGGAGGAGCTGAGCACCAGAGAACTGCACTGCCCAGAAAGGAGGCTTATGCCCATGGCTGCTGTGAGAAGCCTTGAGAAAGGCAGGCTCAGAGGCTGATGCCCATGGTGGCTCCTTCCTTCTTTCTTCCCAGTGAAGACACCGACTCCAAGTGCTCTGCTCCAACAGCTCTTTATTGTTTCCTCTGTCTTGGTCGATGGAATGGACCCAGACTGCTCCATGTACTGCCCTTATATACTCTCCAGGGGCTAGCCAGTGACCAATCAGAGGCAGTCATGCCATACAGGTCTTGGCCAATCAGGGGGTACATGCAAATTTGGGTTTGTGAAGTGACCAATCGGGGGTGGTTCCTGAACGGTCCAATCAGGAGCCGTTTGGTGGTTTGGAAATAGCCAATCAGTGTCAAGGGGCCTGAGGAAAGGCATTGGATGCCAGTGTCATCTTTGGAAGCTTGCTGCTCAGGGGTTCCCAAATGTAGGGGAAAGGTTACTGCCTGGGGAACAAGCCTCAGACCTCCAAATGGGCCTAGATAGGCCCCAGGGCAAACTGCCTCTCTAGGAAGTGCCCTACACATACACATGCATGCATTATGTATACACACACAGACACACACCTGCATGCCTTCTCTATGTAGGAGCTGTCTAAAGAAAGAGGCGAGACCTCTGGATATGCATGGCTGTACACGCACACATACACTTATATCTACAGCAGTTATTGATGTCCTTGTAGATTCCTGACTCTGTGATACCATTATTTATAAAAGAAAAAGAATTCCTTGCAAAAATTATATCCAAATGTGGGACTGGTCTCTAAAATCTGCCTCTTAGAGAAAATATTCTGCATAGATTAAAGTAAAAATGTCAACATGGCTGGAGCTATTAATAAAAACCATAACATGCATAGAGGATCAGCATGTTATCAGGAAGAAGAATTTGTTTACAAATATTCAGCTTGGTTTTCTTTATGGAATAAACTTTACATAAACGAGTGCAGTGCTAGACTATTTACTTAAATAATATTTGCTTCCTGAAAGAAAACTGCTGAGGATATAAGTAAGAGAAGTTCACTTTTCTCTGAGAGAAATAAAGCAAAGACCTTTTTTTTTTTTTTTTTTTTTTTTTTTTTTTTTTTTTTTTTTTTTTTTTTTTTTTTTTTGGCGGTACTGGGGGTTGAACCCAGGGCCTTGCGCTTGCATGCTCTGTAAGTGCTGGACCACTGAGCTGCACCCCCAGCCCATTTTTTACTTTTTGAGACAGGATCTCGCTAAGTTACGCAGACTGCCTCTGGTCAGACTGCCCCTGGTCTTGAACTTGCGATCCTCCTGCCTCTGCCTCCCGAGCCGGTGGGATTACAGGTGTGCGCCACTGAGCCCGGCTAAAGCGAAGACCTTTTGTGAGCACTTGGGACATTCAACACAGGGTAGAAGGCTGGCCTTGGCTCATAGGGTGTAAAGTTGGCCCTTGGGAACCCTGTGGATGGTCATTCCAGGATGGAATCATCACAAAGCTATCGACAAACACATTCTATGAAACGCCAGTTATTTTTGTTACCTTTGTGAATTTTTCCATGAGAAGATTCTGGCTGCCTGCAACCATCAGACATTTTACATGGAACGCTGCCTATTGTTCTGTTATGTCTGGCAACATCTTTCCCATCCTTCTATTTCCCTTTCAGCGGACACTAAAAATCTATAAGGAGGGGCATAAGCCAGATGCACTGGCTCCCTTTGTGAAGGATTTTTTCTTTAATACTGAAAAAAAAAATTGTTCAAAAAACTTCCGGTAGAATCCAATCAATGTCAAGACTTAATCATCTGCATTTAGCCTTTTGTATACTTCTGGCATTTGAGAGGATCGGAGTAGAACCTGTAGAGAAGTGAATATAACCGCTTGTTTTAAATTTGTGGTTTATTATTATTCAGGTACTGTGAGTGCAACCAATCAGAAGACAACTTCCATTGAAAAGTCTTTGTTACAGTTCTCAGGAGAGGGCCATGGAAAGGCATGTTGTTGTTGTTGTTGTTGTTAGGTGCCGTCGAGTCGGTATCCGACTCATAGCTACCCTCTGTACAACAGGGGAAACACTATTGTCAGTGCCTCTCTGCCGTTCATAGGGTTTTCGATGGCAGATTGATTTTTTGGGAGGGGGTTGCCAGGTCCTTCTCCCAAGCCTACAGCTTCTGGTGTTCCCAGGCGGTCTCCCATCCAGGTACTAACCAGGCCCGACCCTGCTTAGCTTCCGAGATCTGACGGGATCAGATGCCACAGGGCTACAGCTGCAGGCTCATGGAAAGGCATGGGGACCCCATAGAGAAATGCCAGGGGCAGTCAGGAACCACAGGCCAGGGAAAGCTTAGGCAGAAACCGCTATTGTGGTTTTGGGGGCTAAGGAATGAATGAGGCACTGTAAATAGATCAGGAAGTTTTAGGGTCGTTGGGTAAGGATACTTTCAGTGACCTGTGGTGTGTAGGCCCTCTAGGTGTCTGGGACCTGGGCCTGAGATGATTCAGGTAGAGAAACCCTGCTTCCCAGAGTGCAAGAGCCAGATAGAAGAGGCCATTTAGATGCAAGCTTTGGAATAGCCTGTGTACATATAGAACTCATGCTCCACAGCACGTCTTTTTTATCTTTTGGACTTGCCTAAGCCTGAGAGGGCCAGGCTCTTCAGAAAATAAGGAAATACAATGAATGTGCAATTTATTCTTGTTGTTAGGTGCCATCAAGTTGGTGTCTGATTCATAATAACCCTGCCTACAACAGATGAAACACTATTGTCAGTGCTTCTCTGCTATTCATAGGGTTTTCAATGACTGATTGTTTCTTAGGAGTGGATTTCTGGGTCCTCCTCCTCAGCCTACAGCACCTGGTGTTCCTAGGCGGTCTCCCATTCAAGGACTAACCAGGCTCTACCTTGCTCAGTTTCCCAGATCTAATGGGATAGGACGCCACAGTGGTACAGCTGCAGGCAAAGTGTGGCCCAGGCTGTCCTCTAACTCACGATCCCCCTGCCTCATCCTCCACAGCTCACTGATTACTGTTGAGCACCACAACACCTGGCAATACACAACTTAGCCACAAAATAAAATGAAAATGTGTTTCTTATGCTATATAACCGGTGATCACCAATTTAGTGACTGAACATAACTTCATTGTCTCACGAGCGTTGTGGGTCAGGGTCTGCGCACAGCAGACCAGGCCACGCGCTCACTCTAGCGAGGCTGACCTGGAGTAATGGAGAGGCGCTACTAACTCGGTAGAAGCCCAGTGATTTCTTCCACACGCACAGGCTGTCAGAGAATTCAGCTGCGTGGGTCGTGAGACCATTTTCTTGCTCACTCTTGAGCTGCAGTTGCTCTCAGCGCCCAGGCCATTCTGAACTCCTGGCCACGTGGCCACTTGGATATGCTGTTCAAACATGGGTGCTTGCTTCTTCCGGGCTAACAAGATGGTGCCCCTCTCTGACTTCCGTCTCAGACTTCAAGACCAGAAGAATTCACCTTAATAGATCACGCCCACCCAGGATAAAATCTCTGGGGACCTTAACTGCATCTGCAAAAATCCCTGTTTCCATATATAACAACACTATCATGGAAGTGGGCTGGGATTTAGCTCAGTTGGTAGAGTGCTGCACTGCAGTCTCTGAGGTCCCAAGTTCGATTCCCAGCACTGCAAAAATGGGAGAAGGACCTGGCAATCCACTCCCAAGGTAATCCCGAAACAGTCAGCCGTTGAAAACCCTATGAGGGTCGCTATGAGTCGGATACCGACTCGACGGCACCTAACAACAACAACATCATGGAAGTGATATCGTATGTCCACAGCCCTTACCCATACTCCAGGGGAAGCGAGTATTCAAGGGCAGGGGTCGTGTTGGAATTCTGCCTACTGTAGAAGAAAATTACACCTCCAGGAAAAAATTAAAAACAAGCTGTCTGAAAGCTTTTCCCTTTCCATCTGAGATGTTTTCTGTATTCAAAATGGATTTGTCTATTGAAAATTGGCATCAAATAACATATGGTCTCCCAGCAGGAGGAATGGATGCTCTCTTTGGCAGTTGACGAACACCTACAGCTCATCCCTGCCTCTGTCTTAAGACCACCAATAATGTGCGCATCCCAGAAGGATGGCGAGGTCCCTGGAGAACTTGCCCGGTGGCTTTGGTAAGCATGAGCTTTATCATCCTTGTTACCAGGAATGCAGCCCCAGGGGTCTGGCAGCAGCAAAACCTTGGTCCCTGTGTTCAGCATGTAAAAGAATTTATACCCGACACAGAAGTTACAGTAGAGCATATAGGCAAGGTTTATCAAGAGATGTTGTTGTTGTTAGGTGCTGTCAAGTCGGTAACCGACTCATAGCGACCTTCACAGGGTTTTCAATGGCTGCCTGTTTCAGGATTGCCTTGGGAGTGGATGGCCAGGTCCTTCTCCCACTTTGCGGTGCTGGGAATTGAACTCGGGACCTCAGAGATTGCAGAGCAGCACTCTACCAACTGAGCTAAATCCCAGCCCTTATCAAGAGATAGGACACCTTTAAGGAATAATTACAAGCAAAACTAATTGTTTCTGGAGTGGACTGCCAGGTCCTCCTCCCCAGTCTAAGTCTGGGAGCTCAGCTGAAATCTGTCCACCATGGGTGGCCCTGCTAATATCTGAAATACTGGTGGCATAGCTTGCAGCACCACAGCAACACACAAGCCTTCACAGCATGACAAGCTGACAGACACCTATGGGTTATGTTAGGCAAGTTCCAGAAAAAAAGACAAAAACTAGTTTACCTTCTTACGGGGCTAATGGGGGAAGAAGTGGATTGTACGACCAAACATCCTGAACTACTTCTGGTCATTTGCTTCTCTGGGAAATGAAAACGGGCGGGGCTAGGACTCCTTTCTCCAGGACCTTGGGTGTGGTTCCATAGCTTTGGCCCCGGATGGATCACGTGTGATGACTTACCAGCTAAGTGCTCTCCAGTGAGTTACTTGACATTTTGCCTCCTTTTCCTTATCTGTCAAGTGCAGATAACAGTAGTGCCCACATACAGGGCTCTTGTGAAAACCAAGTGAATAAATATTTATAAGCTGCTCAGAATGGTGCCTGACCTCTGGGTAATGTTGCCTAAATGTCTGTGCGTTGGTTCCGAGGCCTTTCATTAGCCGAAGGGCTCTATGAGTCAATGGCGCCTTTCTGCCGCTATCTACAATAGGCTGTGATAAAAACGCCAAGCCTGAATGCTCACCTGAGGCAGTGCCCCATGTAGGACCAGCACAATTATTTTCCCTTGGCTTGACTTTCCAGGAGGTACACACTTTTAAATGATTTTCATCAATAAGGGGAAAACACAGAACTCACTGATGAAGCTGAATTTTGCCAGACTTTCCATTCACTGGGTTTTGGCCCAGGGCCATCATTTTGGTGAACTGGGATTTTCCACTGGGGCTTTCCCTCTTCCTGTTGCTGGTATGCCACCTGCTTCCACCATGTTTCTGCTCATTCTTGCTTGCCTTGGGTTTAGAGTAGTGCTTGTATTGGGTTTGGGAGGAAGGCTGAAGCCAAAGAAGGTTCTAGAAGGAATGTAGTTGTTGTCGTTGTTAGGTGCCATGGAGTCGGTATCCGAATCATAGCGACCTTACATACAACAGGCGAAACACTATTGTCAGTGCTTCTGTGCTATTTATAGGGTTTTCAATGGCGGGTTGATTTTTGGGAGTGGGTTGCCGGGTCTGTCTCCCAAGCCTACAGCCCCTGGTGTTCCCAGGCGGTCTCCCATCCAAGGACTAACCAGACCCGACCCTGCTTAGCTTCCGAGATCTGACAGGATTGGATGCCACAGGGCTATGGCTGCAGGCAGAAGGAATGTAGAGCCAGGGAAATCTAAGTGCCCTATTTAGCTCCAGAGGACAGAGGCCTGGGGAGGTCAGGTACAAGGCCCAGCTAGCCAGGAATGGTCACTGGGGAGAAAGGACAGTCTGATTCCTGCCCCATCACATCTGGTCTGAGGCAGGGGCTGCCAGGACAGGAGCTGCCAGCTTGTAGCCTCTCACCCACATGGAACCAGGACACAACCCGGCTACCACAGACATACTCAGTGCCTGCCTATCTTTCCAGTCTTCTTGTTTTCTTTTTCTTTTCTTTTCTTTTTTCTTTTTTTTTTTTTTTTTTTTTTTTTTT
>VMDO01021252.1:0-35803 GCA_007922755.1 Pedetes capensis
GAGGGAGACAGTGGCGGTGGCAGCAACATAAACATCCCTCAAGAGACAGAATAAATGTTCATTCCCCCATCAGACTTAGGCAAATGCCCTTGCTAACCATGAGGTGGCATTGTTTGGAGGGCTTGGTGGATATCACATGGACTTGTGCTTCATCATGAAGTCTTCCCTGGAGTGGAAATATGTTAAAATGGTAGTCTCCATTCATTGCTGACTTAATGAAGGAATTTAGAAAGGAGGACTGAGTGTTTGCTTTACAGGGTAGAGAACATATCCTGCTCCCTGTGCCTGGAAACTGGTACTCAGTTAAGAACTTAGAGTTCATGTAAAAATCAACTACCAAAGAAAAATTTCAAATAAATCCTCAGGCCTTATGAGCCTTAATGAGCTAAAGAATTCACCTGAAAATCTATAATACTTAATGCACATCATTTCTCTATCTAACATGTTGAGTCTCACCTATAGGCCTAGATCTAAAACACCATCAAGGTTCTGAAGCAAATCGAGAGGTCTGTGACAAGGCAATGCAGCACTGTGTCAGAAGCTACAAATCACAAATGTTCTGTGTGATCAAGGGTAAGTCATTTCCCTCTCTAATTCTCTGATTTTTACCTCTCTACACTAAGGGAGTAGAACTATAAGATTTTAGAGTTGCCCTTCCAGCTAGCTGCTATGCCAGTACTCTTTTTTGTGACCGTATCCAGGCTGTCTTTGGGTTATTAGGTAGAATTTGCACTATGTGCCAGGATATAATGATAGGAAAGCATCAATTCAGCCCTTACAGACTGCGGCAGACATCGTCCTAATAATCCCATGTAAAATAATTATAGCCTGGAATAAGCCTGTCAAAGGAAAGCACAGGGGCCCAAGGATGTGTACAGCAAGAAGTCTGTCCAGTGCATTGTCAAAAAAGACTTCCTGAAAGAAAACACCTCTGAGATGGTATGTAAAAAATAGACAGGTGAACAGAGAATAAACAGGCATCTCAGAGACAAGGAACAATATGTGCAAGCATTCTAAGTATCTGAGGCAACAGGGAGATGCCAGTGTGGCTGTGACAATGAGGGGTGGGAAGTGACTGATACAAGATGAGTGGGAAGAACCATGGTCAAGGGTCTTAGCACAGGCATTAAAGCTGCTTCTGGACTGCATTTTAAGGGAACTGGGAAGCCAATGAAGGTTTTAAGCTGAGATGTGGCACAAGACTGGAAGCAGCCAAAGGAATGGACAGGGAAGCCAACAGAGAGATCCTTATAGGAGGATAGGTGAGTGATGGTCGTGTAGACACAAAGGGGTTAATTCTCTGTTGTTGGCTCTAACGAATCTCCAAAGTGAGCTGGAAACAATTGCTCAAAAACAGTCATACTCTTCTCCCAGATGTCCATGCCAGTGTCCCACAATCCTGGGAAAGCCCCAGTTGTAATCTTTCAGCACCATACTCATCTCCCCCAAAGCCCTTCCCTTGCTGCCATCTGTCACTGTTTTGTGACCTTTGGTAAATATCTGAATCTCTTTCTAGACTCTAAGTTCCGGGAAGACAGGGTTGTGGTGTTTTTTCTTACCACTTCTTAGTGCCTCACATGGTGTCTGACCCATAGCTGGTGCTTAGAAAATATTTGTTGAATGACTGCATGAATGATAAGAACAAACAGACTTCTCTGGCAGAAACCCTACTGAATAAGTCTATGTCTGAAAGTGGGAAGAAGGTAAAGGGGAAATCATGCACAATATATACAGGTCTCTCAAAACAAGTGACTCAGGCTAGATTTTCCACAGAATTTGGTAATAAGAAATAAATAATAAAGAGTGTTGACACTGTGGTTCCAGCTTGTGTCTGTAACTAGCTGGGTGACCCCTGGACACATCACCTGCTTCATATAGTCCTTCCTTAGTACACAGTAGCCACTCATTATATATTTGCTGAACCACTAGTGATGACCTTAGAAGTCATTTAATCTCAATCAGCCTCACTCTCCTTCACTGTCATACGAGGTTAATCCACTTTCCTTCTGTGATGAGAATCAAACTGAGAAGACTTTGAAAAATGTACGTAAGATATGACTTCTAGGCCCCAGAAAGAGGGGTGAGGAATGAAATACCAAGACAGTAGAGGGAGGAGGCTGAAGACTGAAAAGATGGGAAAGATGAAATGTCAAAAGGAGGTGAGATGGCCACATGGAGAGAAAGTGATAGTGAGAACCAAATTTTCTAAGCCAATCACCTGTCTGGGCTTCTCAGTCTGTCAAAAAGCAGGGGGTCAGGGGGACACTTGGGTCACACACACCTTGTAATGAACACAGACCCTGAGTATGAATGAACTGTGAGTCTCTAAATCAGCAGTGAAACTCATCTGTTCTGGGAGCTTGGGATGTATTTGTTTGTTTCTCCTTTTTTTTTTTTTTTTTTGGTGGCTGTGGCAAGAGACCTCAACCTCAGGCACAGTTCCATGCAGCACATCCATAAATCCCCTGTACTCCTCTACCAATCTCCACACAGGTCATAATGAGAGATGGACAATAAACATACAAATATGGGATTGTGAAGTACAGTCAGTTCAGTGACTCAACCCCATTAATCTGTCCTTCCCTACTTTACTACATCCAGGTAACCTCAAAATTGTTTTAGAAACACACAAACACATTGGTATTTAGTGGCTATATGTTGTAGAGGGAGGGGTTGGTCCATTTCTCACTTTCTTGCTGACAGGCAGAGAGGTAAGGTCATATCTTTTCCTGCTTTAGAAACTATCATTCCAACATAAATAACAAAAAGCAAAACCTAGATGTTAAAGTAAATAAGATACACACACACACATACACATGCACGCACACACACACACACACACACAAAACTGATTGCTATCAAGGGATGTACACAAATCATGGAAGGAGTAGACACATTCAGGAGCATTGGCTCTGGTGTCATTCCACCTGGGATCAAACCTGGGCTCTTCTGCTTAGTAGCTTTGTCATCTCAGCAATGTTAATCTTCTTGGGTTTTAGTTGCCTTACCTTTAAAATGGGGACCATAACAACCTTAGGTCATCATATTTTGGGAAGGACCCTGTGAAATTATGCATGATATTATCATCTTGCCTAGTACTGGGTAAGAATGCAGTAAAAGTTAGCTATTGTTTTCAACAGAATATCATAAAGCAATGAAAAATGACATACTTTTTGTTTAGCAGCCTCAATGTTGTCCATGATATATCATTAAACCAGACCTCATAATGGTAAGGGTAAGGTGGGACTAGGGGATAGGAAAATGTTCCTGGACTGAGAATACTACTAGTAGTAAGTCATTTTGCTAGTGAAAGTTGTCATATGTATGACTTTTTCTCCCAGTCCTGAGGGTTGAATTGAGGGCCTTGTGCATGCTAGGCAAGTGCTCTACCACTGAGCTATACCCCCAGCCCATTATTACTTTTTTATCTTCAGACAGGGTCTAACCTCAAACTTCTGATCCTCCTGCCTCAGCCTCCTGAGTCACTAGGATCACAGGCTTTCCATGGTGCCCACAATATATATAATTTTTGTAGAGATAGGAAGGAAACTGAAAACAATTCTGTTGCTAAATGTGTTGGCACAGGCCTGTAATCCCAGCACAGCTGAAGAAACTGAGGCTCATACTTGTCCAAAGTCCCACAACCAATGCACAGCAGAATAGACTCATCTTGTTCATCCCTCTGCCCATGGCCTCGTCCTTCTACAAGAATGATGCTTTCACAAAAGCAGTTATCTTCTCCCCAGGGGTAGAATTGTTTCAAGTTCACTGAGTCGTTAGAGTGCTTTTGCTTACTGAAAAGTATGTTGCTTTACTTTAGAAAAATATCCAGGGTGGCCTGATAGACTTTTTAAAAATTAAATAAAAAATGTCAGCCCTAAAGACTAAAGATGCCACCTTATGTGGAGGACACTTGCAGTTTTTGCTTGCCAACCATCTTTCCCTTCCTGATGACAGTATCTCAGTCTCTCTTCCAGGAATTCCCATCCCAGGCACAGTTTCAGTGGGACTGTCAATCATGAGGCTTTGTCTTTCTTCAGCTCAGTTGTGGGTTGGGACCTGAGTGTCACCAGAGTAGGGTGGCATCGGAATGGAGTGGGTTGGAGTGGATTCATACTAATGATGGGATATCTGTTATATTGTCCATTACATGCCACTAGCTTCTGAAGTTAAGTTGCCCTGGCTTCCATCTTTTTTGAAGCTTGGTTATTTGCTTGAATAATAACAAAAGCAGTGTTTGTTGTTATTATTGTTGTTGTTGTTACTAAGATATAATTTAACAACAGTCAGTTTCTGTTGTTAGCAACTGAAGAAAGCTGTCTGAAAAAACAATAAAAGCTAGTTTGACAAAAATCAAACAGGCCCTTGTTAAAGGTAATCAACTTAAAATACACACACACACTCTCTCTCTCTCTCTCTCTCTCTCTCTCTCTCTCTTCAGTGATTAACCAAACTTCACTGGCTGAAGGGAGATGTCAGCCGACGTGCTGTAAAATGAATTTTTATTGTCTTCCTTCACCCTTCACACTCCTATTCCCCACTAGATCCATCAGTTTTCCTTTGGGAAACATCTATTTCTTTTCTGTGATGCCAGGCAGGCTGTGAAGGAACCAAACTTAAGCAGAGAGGTGAGAAGGAAAGGCTGAGAATGGAGGGTGGGAGGCTGATATTTGAGCCATTTGTATTAGAGTATCCTGGGCTCTCTGATGCCCCTTTCAAGACTGTGTAAACAGGACAGAATGGCTGAGCCAGACAGGACAGCATCCACCCAGCCTACATAGCCCTCACTGGAGAGATTAAAAGATTAATCTGCACTCTGCTTGATCCGCTCTGACAATCAGTGCCACCAAGAAAGGACAAAATAAACCTGTATACTCTTGACAGCCATGGTGAACTTTGGTTTCCCTTTGTCCCACTTCACCTCAGAGTCCCAGCAGCTTGCTGTTAATGGTGGTCAACTTGGTTCAGACCCGGCTATATGAGCACAGAAGTGGAGAAAAGACAGCACTAACCTGCTTCTTTTATTTCTGCAAAATGACTCTTTGTTACTATAGTATGTTGACAAATTATTGCCTTAACAAAACAAGGCCAATGCCTAAAACTTAGTTTTTCTAGTACAGTACCTCAGGACATTTTTGAGGATAAGTTGCAATGTTGTGTTTTCAGTATCAAGTTATTGCTGTTGAAAAGTGAAGATATGGTATGGTAAGGTGAAGTGGGGGGGTGGAAAGAGGGGGAGAGAGATAGGGAGGAGGACAGAGGGAAAGAAGAAGGGAGGAAGGAAGGAAGAGGGAGCGGTAGGGGGAAAGGGAGAAATAGAAGAAGGGAAGAGTGGTGATGGGAAGGAAGGGAAGAAGAGAGGAGATAGAGAAAGAATATGAATTTAAGATATCTGTTGGTTTTGTCTGCAGAAAAAATAATCACCCTCTCCCTAGTTTCTCATTGAGAAAACATTGCACTTCACTGCAATAATTTCAGTGAATTGAGCCTGAACTCAGGCTCTAGAGGTGGCACTGATCCTAGGCCTTATCCCCAAGCTATTTCACCCCCATCCATTGTGTTTGGCTCAAAAAGTAGATAGGACCCATGCCAGTCCAAGCAAGTCATCCCTGGTCCTTTAATGGGACCCTCAGTAAAGAGATGTTCACTTTTCCCCTAGGATTGCTAAACTGGCAGGATATGCCTAAAGTCCTTCACATGCAGGGAACACAGAGAAGGGCACAGCAGAAGTATGGAGGGAAGATGCCCATCTTGCTGGCATCTCTGGATCCAGCTACCGCTGAAGCCAGGCCTAATGTGGAACTCTTTGTTACTTGAGCAAATTAATCTCTTTTACACTTAAGCCAGTTTGAGCTGGGTGTCTGTCACTTAGAACCCAAGAGTCACGGCCAAAACAGAAGCTGGCAGGGGTACACTTGGATTCCAGAGTTGGGTGGTGACAAGGTACTAGTTTCTCCACACTCCCAGAGTGAAGGGAAAGGGAGAAAGGGAGGCACAATCCGCTTGGAGCTTTGCCAAGCAAAGTACTAATCTAGATCCCTGAGCTGAGGATCTCAGCTTTAGTGGATTACACTTTCCCAGAAAAGTGAATCTAAGACTCTAAAGCTTTACTAATGAAGACAGCACTTAGATCATTAATCCTCCATTTTCTTTCCGATGTTACTCAAATCCTAACATTAAATATTGAGTAATTTCTTGATGCTTGTATTTTCACCAGGTCAAAAGGAGTTCTTTCAAATAAACTAACCACTATAGAGGAAAATATCAGAATCAGTGTAGATATCATGATAATTTCCAGAGATTCATTAGTACATCAATGACTATTAATTTTCAAATTTAATTAATGGATAAAAATGGCACTTTCTTTTAATTTACATCATTAGTCAAATGAGCTTCCTAATTAAGATTTGTAATATACAAATTAATAAACTCAAGTGAATGACTCCAAACATGGTAAGGATCTGCCAATTCTGACAAGAGTTCTCATATACTCTCCCACTGGCTTTCAGAACTTGAAAAGAGGGGGAAAATTAATTCTACTCTCATGCAGTTTCTATATAAAATTTTTTGTTAGATATATTCAAGTTATACGCTGCCATACATGACTAGGACTACAAATCTCATTTCTAGTCCCCACAAAATTCAACTAAAAATTGCATCACATCAGAAAAAGTAACGAGATCAGTGACTATTGGCAATAACGGATATTATCTGTAAATATTTTTTTAAACAGATTTAAATTGGGACAAATATAAAAATGGCATCAAGTTCTAAAATTACTCCATATGGAAATTCCATTAAGCAAATGGTGTGTCACATGAGTCTGGCTGGAACCAAAAACAGACCAAAGAGCATTTACTAGAAAGTGCTATTTAGTAAACCAATTAATAATATTTTTACAAGTTAACTGCAATCTTGCTCCCCTCTTTCCATGAAAGAAGGAGGTAAATACTGTAAGTGGGAAGGATGGTTTTACTGAATCAGGACTTCTTCACTAAGGCATCAATTAAAATATTGAAACCATCTATCCGTCATGGACTGGATTAGCCAATGGGCACACTAAGCATGTGCTTACAGTACCAGCAAAGCAGAAGTACCAACACATTTGTTTTGAAATAATTTGCTACCTACTTAAAGAAGAAAGGAAATCAGTGAAGCAATAGCGTAGCGGGGGGTGGGGATGAGATTTTGTTGGATTTCCTTTTACTTCACAGTTTATCATTATTATTTTGAATTGTAAGTGATAGGGTGTCCTAAAGTATCAGTGTTTAGGAGCTGGTTTTTTCTAATGGTTTTAATCTAGCCTTGACAATGGATAAGATACCTGGGACATACGATCCCAAGTACAGATCACATTTATTTGGTTTACATTAACAGATTAATACATAAAGTAAAATGTGTTTCAATGGCTAAATAATCATATCTGAAAATATGCATGTTAAGAAAACATTGCCAATAGGAAGGTATGGCACATCCACTTCTTGAATGATGTAGAAATAATTGGCAGGATGCCTTCAGAGAAAGAACACTTATAAAACTTAATTCTTGTGGAATTACAAGTCCATTTATAGATGAACAAATTCTGGAGATTCACTGGTGAAAATTTTCCTGAGACAAGTCCTAAAGACATATTCTCTCATTTACTGGGTCTCTCTAGAGAGGCATACCACATTTTGGGAAAGTGTCCTAGCTTTCAGAAAAGAACCCATAGCAACATTTTAATAGAAAGGAGGGTAGTGAGGCTACCATCCCTGGAAAGTGCTAATGTACTTTAAAAATGGTATAAGTGGTGGGAAAATGCTCCAGATTCAAACTCCCAGCTTGTGACACTTTAATAACTGGGTTGTTGTTGTTGTTAGGTGCCATTGAGTTGGTATCCAACTCATAGTGACTCTACATACAACAGGGGAAACACTATTGTCAGTGCTTCACTGTTGCTCATAGGGTTTTCAATGGCAGATTGATTTTTGGGAGTGGGTTGCCAGGTCCATCTCCCAAGTCTATAGCACCTGGTGTTCCCAGGTGGTCTCCCATCCAACTACTAACCAGGTCCAATCCTGCTTAGCTTCCCAGATCTGACAGGATCAGATACCACAGGGCTACGGCTGCAGGCGACCTTGAGTTGGTTTAACTGCTCTCAGCAGATCTTCAGGAGGAAAATGGAAAATACTATCAGCGTCTAAGTAATAAAAGTGTTATATGTCCTATGGAAAATAGCATATTGCCAGGTATAAAAATCTGTTAGAAAGCAGCAGCTTTTATTTACAGTTTTCCCTAAAACAGAATGCTAGTATTTCATAACACTGTAACTAATCACTGACCCCTTTGCCTCAGCCAAGGGCTTACCAGTGGTTCAGAATCATTTAGCCTGTGACCTGAGCAGCCTTAACCTTGTTCTGCATGGCTATTCTCACCTCGTAGTAGCTCTGGACGGCATTCATGAAGGCTTCATCAGCCACAATCTGGGTCTCTCCATTGAGGAAAGCCTGAAACCGGTCCTTGACTGTCTGCAGCTGCTGTTTGCTGATCTGCAAGAAACAGAAAAAGGAAAGTGAGCATTTGTTCTAAGACAGAACCATGGTTATTTTACATTGAAGACATCAGCCTACTGTTGTACAAGAAGTGACTGTTAACTGTGCACAAACTTTTATGAACTAGTATTAAATATAGCCATCAGAAAAAAATAGTATGTCATCATTAAATATACTATCTTAAAAACAAAAGTAATACATTTGTAATACTCAGAATTTGTTGTCCCCTATTTTCCACTTTTTATTTGTGCATTTGTGGTTACTTATACATATAATTTATTAGCTGATCTGTCTTTTATTGCTATCTTATTCATTAATATTTTCCCAGGGCCTAATGTAGCACCTTGGGCTGAGATTTAGCTCAGTTGGTAGAGCGCTGCACTGCAGTCTCTGAGGTCCCAAGTTCAATTCCCAGCACTGCCAAAACGGGAGCAGGACCTGGCAATCCACTCCCAAGGCAATCCTGAAACAATCAGCCATTGAAAACCCTATGAGGATCACTCGATGGCACCTAACAACAACAATGTAGCACCTTACATATGCCAGGCACCCCATCAGTATTTGTTAAATTGATGAGTGAATAAAGTATATGAAAGATATATTATCTCTATATATCCTTTAAGAAATTCTTAGGGTGCTGCTCTGCACTCTCTGAGGACCCAGGTTTGATCCCCAGCACCGCAAAAATTGAAGGATGTGGCAGTCCACTCCCGAAGAAATCCTGTAGCAATCAGCCACTGAAAAACCCTATGAGGGTCGCTGTGAGTTGGACCCAGCTCTTCAGCTCCTAACAACAACAAATTTATAGAGAAACTTACATAAAGTCAGCTAACACTGATTTTTTAAAAAGTTAGCAAATCTTAATTTTTATAAAGATAAGTGTTTTATAAAAAGTTACATTTTAAAATTAAAGATGGAACAGTGTGTCTGAGAATCATTGTTATAGTAGAAAAAGTAAGATCATTCCAGTATTAATTCTGTTGGCCTACTAGCATAATCCACTTACATTCTGGATTGACTAGAGAGTTAAAAGCCTTTCTGAAACAGAACTGGGTTTAAATAAATAAAATTTATCGTATTCTCAGTTTTCTCCCTTGGAGAATGATAATCATTCTAATTACTGGCTGGGGATAGTTACAGCTCTTCAATGACATAGTATGAGTTCTTTGTCAAAATTATGAGTTTCTGCTTTATTGCACAGCATGGAGCCTACAGCTAATGATAAGACATTGTATTCTTAAAAAATAAGAGAGTGGATGTTAAGTGTTCTTAGCATAAAAACGCCATTTATGTGAGTTTATGCCTTTATTAATTAGCTATATTTAACCATTCCATAATGGTTAGATACAGTCCAAAAGATCATGTTTTGTATAGGAAATTTATATAATTTTGTCTGTCAACTTAAAAATTATGAGTTTCTCTACATATATAAAGTACTTTTACCACTGTATTTAATACAAGTAGGGAATAAACTTTGAAGCTATAAGAGACTAAAGATAGGCCTTAGTTTTGATTCACCAAGAAACAAAACAAATGAAAGACTCAGAGTTTTCAGAATAATAAATAAATGGCAGTGAAGGTGCTTTAATTAATTTTTATAACATTGGGGAAATAGTGAAGTTATGGACAGATAAAAAAGGGTCAGGTATTTATAAAATCTGCACTTGTTATTTTCTTGCGAGTCACTGTTCAACATCAGCCACATTTGTAATTTTAAATGTTCTAGTAGCCATTAAAAAGAATTCTACAAGTCATTAAAAAAATTAAAACAGGTAAATGAACTTTAATATACTTTACTTAACCCGATATGTAGGAAAATTACCATTTTACCATGTAATTATTACCTAAATTATTAATGAGATACTTTACATTTTTAATGCTATGTTTTTGGAAATTTGGAATATTTTACCCTTATAAAACACCTTCATTCAGAGTAATCACAATAAAATATTCAAAACCCATATGTGGCTGGTGCCTGCCACAGTGCCCAGTGCAGGCCTTGAGCATGAGACAAACCCACTTCTAACTTACTTCCATTAAGCTTTCCTGTTCAGTCACAGGATATTTGGTATAAATGGAGTTTAAGAGAAAAACCATAGTTATGTTGTATGTCTTGAAACCATTTGAACTAATCTAACAACAACAACAACAACAAGGCAGAGGTTGATTTGCTCATAAAAAATGACACCATAACATGAATTTCTCCGAAGAGGCAGGCTAGGAATAATTAACTTAAGTCACAAATCCAATGGCATAGAAAACCAGAGCATTTCACAGAATTCATGCTAAGAATTCTTTCCAAGACAGAGTTGATCTGCGCTCTACAATAGTTTGGGGATGAGCTGGGATGATGCAGCAAGAGAAACCCATGAGTCTTGCTTTTGTCTTAAATGGTTAAGTAATTGAAATAAAATTATGCCCATACCAGCTGAGTGATCAAGATTGACTGCTGACCTAAGCCAAGTCCATTATCTGTCTAACCTTTCATTAAATAAGCATAGACCTCATATATGTACAAACATTTACCAAGTACCCCCCCATACACCCAACCCTGTTCCACGCCCTGAGGGTTTAGTGGTCAACAAAATACAATCAATTTCTGATCTCACTGGCCAAGGCCAGGCACTGGGCAATCAAAAGAAATCAGGAATTTGTCCTTAGGGACCTTACAGTCTAAGTGGAGAGGAAAAAGTATACAGAAGGGTACATCAAATTATGTTTTAGGATTTCAAAAGAGAGAAATTACAGAATATAATACTGTCAAAAGAGAAATGACCTTCAGAAACATTAATTTCAATCAAGTTTAGAGAACTCCCATCCCAAAGCTACATCAAACAGTCCACACTTCCCCCAGCACAGCAGGCTCCCAGCTGCAAGACAAGTAGGGATTCCAGACTCAGAACTGTAAGTCTATGTCTTGTCTCCTGCCAGTCCACATTCACTATCTTCTCATCACTAATTAAATAAGCTTAGCATTTATTCTGTTGACTCTCCACCTGTGTCTCAGTGGGTAAAGGTGAAACTGTCTTCACCTCAGTGTTTTCATCTGCACAAAGGGGCTGATACTGACCTCCTAAGATTATTGTGGGGATTAACTAAGACAAGTAAAAGACTCAGCACAAAATCTGGCACAGGATGCTCTGTATTTGTTAGCTGCAGTGGTAATGAATTCTCATCGTTTAGACTTTGCACATACTGTTCTTCAAGAATGTCTGCCTGTGGGAAAATTTGTCATGTATCTCCAAAATTCAACCCATGTGTCCCTCCCCACATGCCCCCAGGTGGATTTTGCTATTTTCTCAGTACTTTGTTCACAATCCTAAGAGTGCACGTATCATGATGTGAAGTAGTTATTTATTTAAAACTAGTGCTCAGAGGCACGATCATGAGTCAGAATGGAGAACACAGGCTTGAGGTCAAAGGGATATAGATTTAAATGTTGGTGAGCCCACTTACTTCCAAGCTAGGTGACCCTGAAGTTCTACATTCCCTAAGCCTCGGTTCCTCATGTAAATAATGGAGATTATAAAATCTACTTCCCAGGATTGCTAGAAAGATTACAAGGGAATAGAGTGATACACCTCAAGATCTTAGCACACTGCCTGGCACCATAGAGTCAAATGATAGGGGAAGCCCATAAACTAAATGGTTCCAAGTCCCTCCCTGAGGTGGCTCTGTCTACTCCTGACTTTGGCTTGTCCCACTCTGCTCTTTGCTTTCTCTACTCCAGCATATTGGCCTCTTTGCTATTGCTCATATGTTCCACAATCAATCCTTCCAGGGAGCCTCTGCCCTGGCTGTTCCCACACTGGGGGTGCCCTTCTCCTCATGCTCACCACAGCTGTCACCTAGAGAGTCTCTAGGCAGGTCTTCTCTGTCCACCCTGTCTCGAGTAGTATCCACACCAATCTAATCTCTTCCATGTTGCCCTAGCTCTGTGCATTTCTTTCACAGCCATTATCATAGCCAGAACTTATCTTCTCTAAAATATATTTATTTGATTGAATTATAATATGCACATCAAAAGCCCAGGGTGTAAGGAATTTTTACAGAATGAACTTTCCCATGTAACTAATCTCATATAAAGAACATTCCCCAGACCCCAGAATTCCTGAATATCCCCCATCGTCACTGCTTCACTCCAAAAGTGACCACTAGTTTGACTTCTGTTATCATGAAATCAGTTTTGTCAGTTTTCCAACTTGATATCAAGGCAGTCATACCTTACGAAACTCACATGGTTGGGTGTAGTGACAGATGTTCATCCCCATTGCTGAGTAGTATGCCAATTTATGACTTTACCACAATTCATCCATTTTTCTATTGATGGACATGCTTTATTTTCAAGTTATCTTATTTCTTATTACCTACCTCCCCACAAGAACATACATTTTACAAGTATAACAATTGCATCTGCCTTGTGCACTGCTGTGTTGCTGGTGTCTGGCATATAATGGGATCTAAACAAGTATCTGTTGAATGAGTTCATTAATTTATTGAGTGCCTCATGCATACAAGGCTCTGCAGATATGAAATTGAGGCACAATCCTTGCTTTCAAGTCAGATCACATGTTCATTTTTGACTTTCTAGTGTTCTTTGCCAAATGCACGAGTGAATGAAAATCTTACTTAGAAGCTCATAAAAATATCTAAGAGTCAATATGTGGAACTGTTTATTTCTGTGTGAAAGTTAATTGACCTAGATAGGATTACGCCCAGAAGGTGACCTTGCATGAACACACAGAAATAACTGGTCCAGAGTAGCTAACACTGACAGCACAACTCTAAATAAACAGTCTTCCATGAGCTGCTGAGAGAGAATCTCCTAAAATAAAAGTCCATATAACAGCATCTAATATGTACAGAAGTCACTTGTGCATCAAGGTCAGAATTCAGAATTGCAGTAATGAGTTCCAAGAGCCAAAAACCTAAAAAAACAAAAGGTCATTATTGCAGAAGAAACTGCTGCTGCAGCATTTGCTACAACTATGCAAGCATTCTTGTTTCAATCTACCTCATTAACCAAGGTCTGAAAATCCCCACTGAATTTCAGGCCATTTGTAATGTGTTGCAGCACGTAGGAAGAGAGTGAGATTGAGCTACAGTGAGGGGAAATCATGTGTTCTAAGTGCCGGTCTCAGGACAGGCAATGCTGAAGCCAGAGTGAGCTCAGGTCGAACTCTGACTTTACTGAAAAACCTTGGAAAAGCAATTCACTCGTCTGAAAACAGAAGACAGTGGTAACTACTTATAGTGTTTTTGTGAGGACCAGATGAGATGATATATGTGAGGTACATGGAGTATTATCTGGCATATAGTAAGGACTTGATTTTTAAAAAAACCTAAAGTTTTACTATTATTTAGTTTTTCTCTTTCATTCATCTTTTATCTTCTTTCAACACTCCTTTTCCCATATTTGTTCAGTCTTCTGAAGTTATACAATATGGTATTCTTTACCCCCTTCTGCTTTGGCCTTCCAATTCTCAAGGGTAGAAAGTCCATCACTGCTTTCCCAGTCTGTCTTGTAACTATGAGTGCCACATGATAGAGTGAGAAAACCAGGGCAGGGATCACTTTGGAAATCCTCATAGAAAGAAGCACACTTACAGGTATCACCCTTTCCTGGTTTCTGCTCCCTTTCTGTGCTGAGATTACAAATATATTGTCTAGAACCTAGGTGTCTATTTTGTGTTCATGAAAAAAAGACCAAGAACATCACAGAGACATTGAATAGCCAAACAAATATTTGTAAACACCTATCTCTGGGCTTCCTATGATGTAAGGAAAAATGAATCCCAACTTGTTCACATCACTGTGTGTTTCTCTTACTTTCAGCCAAATGCTTTCCTAATGGATACATATGGTTTTCTGTAGTCATGAAAGAAAGCATACTTACTAAAGTGTTGTTGGTTAGTATATGTCCCTCCTATCACAGCAGCAGGCTGGGATTTAGCTCAGTTGGTAGAGCACTGCTCTACAGTCTCTGAGGTCCAAATTCGATTCCCAGCACTGCAAAATGGGAGAAGGATGTGGCAACCCACTCCCAAGGCAATCCCAAAACAGCCATTGAAAACCCTATGAGGGTTGCTACGAGTCGGATACTGACTCGAGGGCACCCAACAACAACAACAACAACATCACAGCAGCAACTGTACTATAAAGGAAGAAAGAAGCCATATTTACCCCCAAAGAAGGAACTTAATATTGGTAGCATTCTGAGCACATGTGATAGGGAGGAGAAAACTACCTTTGGGTGTTAGAGATGTTGCAATTATACTCATAAGTGAAGTCATTCTTTACTTAAAGTATACTGTCAAGAGACAAATGGATAAAGAAAATGTGGTATATATACACAATGGAGCCTTATTCAGCCATAAAGAAAAATGAAATTATGTTAATTTCAGGAAAATGGATGGAAGTAGAGATGATGTTAAGCAAAATAAGCCAGACACAGAAACACAAATTTGTTTCCTCTCATATGTGGATTTTAGATTTTATACACACACACACACACACACACACACACACACACTTTGACATGAACGTAGAAGGGGGACTATTTGGAGGAATGAAAGAGACTAAAAGGAGGAGGCAACAAGAGAGGATAATGGAAAGGGAAAAAAGACAAATATCATATTTTCTTTCATATGCCGAACCTGGGCTGGGATTTGGCTCAGTTGGTAGAGCGCTGCGCTGCAGTCTCTGAGGTCGTGAGTTCAATTCCCAGCACCACAAAAATGGGAGAAGGGCCTGGCAATCCACTCCCAAGGCAATCCCGAAACAGTCAGCCATTGAAAACCCTATGAGGGTCGCTATGAGTCGGATACCGACTCGACAGCACCTAACAACAACAACAACGCCGAACCTAGATTTAAAATATATAAGACACAAATCAGAAAGGGGACTATTTGTGGGGAAGAAGGGGACCAATTGTGGGCAGACATGAAAGGACAATGGGGGTGAACATGAACAAAGTACAATGATATGCATGTATGGAAATGCCATAATGAAACCCATTATTTTGTACATTAACTAAAAAATGACTAATAGGAAATAATGAGTTAATCTAGAGAGATTAGGGCTATTTTTATTTAATTTCCTTTCTTTGAAGTCATCAAAAATTTATGTTAGGCCACTGATTTTATTAACGAACAAAATACCCTCTTCCTTTAACCAGACTAAAATATTTTCTACCCTAAATGAAGTTTATGCTTCCAGGTAATTTAGGAATCATATTACTTTACCCAAATATTTACTTATTTACATAAAATTCTTCTCACTTTTTAATATTATACATTTACATAATGCTTTCTG
Source organism: Pedetes capensis (assembly GCA_007922755.1). NCBI lineage: Eukaryota > Metazoa > Chordata > Mammalia > Rodentia > Pedetidae > Pedetes > Pedetes capensis. Next base: position 15,846 of record VMDO01021252.1, read on the forward strand.
AAAAATGTGCTTTAAGTAAATTTTATTCATTTGGCTTTAAGAAAAAAATTGATTTGACAGACTTCATCATCAAAAAATATGAATAATTTTGAAATGAAAATGGAAGGGGCTAAAGTATTAAAAGTGGGAAGAATTACAACAAGGCTATAACCCTGGCCTTTCCTTCGTAATGTGGTTTCCCAAGATTCAATTACTCCAGTCATACCTTTACAGGCATGCCTTCCTTCCTCATAAACCAATGATACGAGTAGCTACTTAAGGGTTTGGGTTTTGTTGTTGTTGCTTTATTTTTTGTTGTTGTCGTTTTGTTTTGTTGTGAGACAGGTTTTCACTCTGTATCCCAGGCTGGCCTGAAACTCTGTATGTAGCCCAGACTGGACTTGAATGCATAATCCTCCTGCTTCCATCTCCTTTGTAAGTGCTGGAATTACAGGTGTGTGCCAACATGCATAGCTACTACTATCTACTTTATACTTTTACTTTAAATATATCTCAAATTACTTCATTTTTTAAAAAAAACTAAAACTTGTTCTAAGCATTAGTATCTGTGAAACCACAGTTATACATCTACCACATTTTGTTAAGGGCTTCTCTTTGTTTACATGCTGAGGATTGAACCTAGGGCCTCACGCATGATAAGCACATATATCACTGAGCTATATCCCCAGGCCAGAAATTGCTTCTTTAGGGAAAAAAAATTAAATATGCTGTTTATAAAAATTCTTGCTTTTTGTCAATCTTAAACATAATTGGGATCCAAGGATATATAGAAAAATATTACCATAAAAAGACAAGCAAATACAAGAGAGGTCTTTGGTGGGGGGTTGGACAGGGGAGGAAGTGCACAAGAGGGTAAGGGGGAACTTATCTGTGCAATGTACAACAAAATGCATATATGGAAATGTCACAATGAAATGCATGTCAGAATGAATCACATTAAGTTGTACATTAAAAATTTCCAATAAAAAATTCTTGCTTTTTTTCTCTTAAATTTAGATTAGTAACTGAATATATTTAAATTACACTCTAAAAATTAACTCTGAATTTTTAAATCATAAAGTAATAGAAAGACTCATCAGTCATGTTTTTCCTAAAGAATTATTTGGGCAGGAAAGAAAGGGATATAAGACAGCTATGTGATACTACTGAAAGAAGTTCCAGGACCTAAAGGGAAGTAATCTTGGAGGAAGAATGTCAACACAGATTAAGATGGAACTTTCTCAGAAAACAACTATTTAGAAGAAAAAAATAGGAAAAATTAATCTGGAGACTGAGTTGAGGCTAATAGTTGGAAAGACAGGGTAAGAGGAAGAGGAAGAGGTCCTCTTTTCATCCCCCCTAACTCCAAAACAGCATTTGAAAGTTATACTTGATTAGGACAAATGTTCTACCCTTGAACACAATAATTACAGTCTTTTAAAAATAAGAATACGAACCAAGTGTGGTGGTTTGTTGTTGTTAGATACCATCAAGTTGGGACCGATTTATATGGACCCCTGACTCATAGCAAATGTATGTACAACAGAACAAAACACTCCCTGACACTGTGTCATGTCCAGTACTATGTCAGTGCTTCTCTGCTAGTCATAGGATTTTCAATGGCTGATTATCTCAGGATTGTTTTGGGAATGGGTTGCCAGGTCCTTCTCCCATTTTTGTGGTGCTGGGAATCAAACACAGGGCCTCAGAGAGTACAGAGAAAGCACTCTACCAACTGAGCTAAAAACCCCAGCCCCCAGTGTAGTGGCACACATTTGTAACCCCAGCACAGGGCGGGGGTGGGGGGTGAAGCATGAGAATCTTTAAGACTAGCTTGGGCTACGTAGCAAGATCCTGCCTCAAAAAAGGAAGGGGAAAAAAAAGTGACGAAGAAATTTTCCTTCCATTTTGTGGGCACTTAAGCAGTATTCACTTAGATTCTTTCGTCACATGATTAAATATGGAGTTTTAAACTCAAAGTTCTCATTAGAAGTTCTTTTAGTTGTCACAAAGTTCTCAACTTTTTGGTTTCCTGTCTCTTAATGCTCTTAAATATTGATGACCATTCCAAAGAGTTCTTGTTTATAAAAGTTGTGTTGTATCTATTGATGACTACTGTAACAATGACTCAAATGAGGAGGGGTATTTAAACTATTTATTAATTTATTTAAAATAACAATAAACTCATATGATTTAACCAAAATAACATACTTTTATGATAATAACCATATTTTCCAAAAAAAAAAAAAAAAGAATAATGAAAAGACTGGCAACATTTTATAGTATTACAAGTCTCTTTTAGAGATTAACAGAGGAGAGCTGGATTCTTGTTTTGTTTCTGTACTCAATTTATTGTGAAATGTTGTTTTGGTTGAACTATATGGAGAAAATTGGGTCCCCCTCCACAGTTATATTGTTGGAAAAGGGAGGAATATTTTAAGTGACTTTTCAGATATATGTAGATAGTCTTCCTTAATACTAGATCAAAGCTCCAGGGATGGTATTTTCTTAAAAGTTGTTGTTGTTGTTAGGCGCCGTCAAGTCGTATCCGACTCATAGCGACCCTCATAGGGTTCTCAATGGCTGATTGTTTCAGGATTGCCTCAGGAATGGATTGTCACATCCTTCTCCCATTTTTGTGGTGCTAGGAATTGAACTCAGGACCTCAGAGACTGCAGAGGGGCACTCTACCAACTTAGCTAAATCCCAGCCCCTTTCTTAAAAGTTAGCAGCAATAAAAAATTTGAAACTGTATCAATGAACTCTATTACATTAAAAGTCACTTGGCTACCTTGCTATTTAAAGAAATCTTCTACTCATGCAAGTTTTTTTTAAACCATAATTGGTTATAGAAAATTGTTTGTTGAGTTATGGAAGTATTCCAAATGCTTATTATATGTCAAAATACCACATTACTTAATATCACCATGAATATCACCAAAAAAGGTCTCTAAATGACAAAGAAAACCACCAGAAAACTGTCCAGCTTATGATGGTAAGCTGAAATCTCAAATTCTAACACTAGCAAAATATACTGCCAGTTGAGTTTCATAAAATAATTGCCTCCCTTAATTCATTTCCTAGAAAACACCCACGAAATACTTAAATTTGTTTGTTAGTTCTTCTAGCAAGTAAAATCTTAGTTTTTCTGTCAGTTCATTCAATTAAAAATGGTGTACCATTAAAAAAATGGCTAGTTCAGTTGGCAATCCAACCACATACGTCCCTTCCCATGCAACAACTGCTGTCTTTTGTTAGCACAATCTAAGTACTTTATGTATACTTATCACTATGCAGAATATTAAAATGGTGTTCACTCAAAGATCAAAAGTTAATAATATTAATAATTCCCACACTTCATCAAGAAAATGATTCAGTGAAGATGACCATTTCAAGCAGTGAATGTGTGGCCACAAGGAACAGAAGGACTACTCATATGGTTTGGTACCACTGCCTTTGGAGGTAAGGCACCAGCAGTATTCCTCACCAATGCTTTTGCACCATCATTACAAATATCAACACAGTGAATGGAAAAGCCAAATTTACCTTGTGGACTCCTAGGAGTATGGACTATGATTTGAGAACCACTGACCCAGTGTATCAAACAACCTGACCATCTATTAATGCTGTGAGGTAGTCAGGAAGAGATGGAAGGGTATCATCTTGGAGAACAGAGTAGAGAACAGAAAGGCAGAGAACACAGCGTGGTGCAGGGCCTTGCATGGCAAAGTGTGCTATTAGTATTTAATTCAAAATATGCTTGGAAGCCACTGAAGTGTTTTCTACAGGAGAATGACATGATTTGAGAGCAGACAACATTCAGATACAGGAATGAGTCCTGAGGATGAATGCATAATCAAGACAATGTTTCATTTCAGCTGTGACATCTGAGAAGAAGAGGGTCTTTAATAGAACAGAATCTCAGTTTGCAGAGACAAGAATAGCTGGGAGAAGATGAAGGAGGGAAGGAAGGTCAGAGGAGGCATGAGAAGAACATCTCAGGATGAGGATATAAAATGAATGAAGAAAAAGAGATGAGAATGCATGAGGCCAATTTGGAGGACACATCAACAATTTCTTTTGTCAATTTATAATCTAGACCCTGTTGACACAAAAAAGGATTACAGACAGCTCTTACAGTGAACATGCACAACAGAGAGATCCAAAATTCAGTCACAACTGGAAATGGAATGGCAGATAGTCCCATTTGGCTGGTGCCCATATTAAGAAGACAAGCCCAGCAACATATGAGATCACTAATCACATCATCTTGGGTCCTAGGAAGTTTAGTAGTGAACTTATCAGTAGCAATTATTTCCAGAAAAAAAAGATAAATAGTCCTAAATGCAAGCTATGTGTAGGCTATAAATGATTCTTTCCTGTAATACCTCACAAACTGACCATGAGCTTCACTGAAATTGATTTAGGTAATAACCTTGTCTTGTCAATCATGAACAGTGACAGAATGTAGAACTTATCTGCAGTCACTCTTCAGGCTGCTAGAATATTTGGAGGAATGTGGAGACTTTGACTGGTTGTTCTAACAATCTCCATTCAGGGTCCAAAAAGAGAGATGAAATAGGGCCAACTTTGAGGGTGCTCTGACACTAGGAAATATTAAAAACAACAGTGCAGATCCCAATTCAAACTATAGACTTTAGCTAATATTAATGGATGGATACTTTGACTCACCAACTATAACAAATATCACACTAATGCAAAATGTTAATAATAGAAGAAATTGTACTGAGGTGGAAGGACATGGCAAACCTTTGTACTTTCTGCTAAATTTTTCTATGAACCTCAAACTTCTCTTTTAAAAAAATGAAGTATATTAATTAAACACACAGAAACACAGAGAATGATCTTCTGTAAAGTGACTCAAGCATAGCAGCACATACAATGCAGGCTTAAGCATGCCTAGAGAAGAATAAAATCTCACCACTCAAATATGTCTCAACTTTCAGAAGAAGGAAACAGTAAAATGCCATTAGTGACTTTTAAGTTTCATCATCCAATGTCAAGCGGCAGCATAGGCCAGGTAGATTGTTCTGAGGTTTCTCTACCCACAAATGAGTTCTAGTTTATTAAAATGGTATTTGTCATTGCCTCAATTCTCATGTACATGGCTTTGTATTAGTAACATTTTAAAGGCATCAGTGATTTAATTACTTTTACTCCATCTGACAGAAAAATAGTTTTTGTTTCCCTTGGAAGGAGTGGGGAAGGAGAACTTCTTTCAAGTTGAATGGTATCACTTGTATCTATCAATGGACAAGCAGCGTTTGCTTCCTGTATTGGTAAGCACTTCTAATTACTCCCTAGAATACACTGAAATTACTTTGAATAAAGCTCTTTTATCCTCTTGTAATGCAGATCTATAATCAGGAAACAATAAGCTTTTTATGCTATGTCTGGAACATTCATCCTATGGATGGTTGACATTAGTTCAAATTTCATTTTCCAGAAAGTCCACACATTCCACTTGTACATTGTTATTTTGTGGCTATGCATGCGGTATAAAAGCCTTTCTTTCTGTTGCATTCCTACTCTTCCTTCACTTGGCCAATCTGTACTTGTCTACGAAATCATTTAAGGTCCTAGTACCTGAATCAGATCCCCTTTGTCTGAATTCCCTGATGCCATTAGTATTTGGGCATTTATTATACTATTATTATAAAGCAAAATCTTCAATGTTCGCTTTCCATCAGCATTATCCATGAATTCTGTAGAGAATTTTGATGTCTATGGTACCACCACAGAATATGCTAAGCAAGTGCGCCACCACTGAGCTACATCCTCAGACCCTAGAAACTTTATAAAGTATTTCTGACGTACAAAGTTGAAAGTTACTGCAAGAAATGCTGGCTAAATGAACTGAACTATCATATATTTTTATTAGAAAGTAAAGATATTTCTTATTCTCTTTAGCATGGGTTGAATATTATGCAACTTCTTCAGGTAAAATAGAGACTATATTTTTGCATGCAATGCCAGAAGATTAAAATAGTACAAGTAGAAGGTATAAGGAATTAGATCTAGGGACAATGGTGGATACACTTTCTATTATTTGCCTTTAATAGTATTTTCTTATTTAGAAAGGCCACATCATTGAACTGAAGGCTGTAATATGTGGCTACCATGGCCTTTTACACCTAGAGTTTCTGGTACATTATTCTACAGGGGTATTTCCCAAATTTTAGAACTATGTAATCAGTGGAGGCGAGAAACAGTTATCTTCTCTGAAAATGAAAAATAAACTCATGGTTTTGAACTTCCTCAAAGGAAAGCTTCAATGATGTGCCAGTAAATGTTTAGGAACTAGATCTCTGTAGGGAGGAAGAACATCCCTGGCTTGTAGCCTTCAGTGATTTCCATCATATAAATATTTCTATCATGGAGGATTTCAACCCACCAATGTGATATTATGTGGCTCCCCAAATTCCTGAAAATTTAGCAGCCAGTGCTCATGATCTAGTTAAGCAGGTCCCTGGGAAGTGGCCTCTTTTATCATCCTCTTTTCCTATATTTCTCATCTTTCTGTCATCCTTCAACACTCTTCCTCATCATTATATAATTTGTGACTGTGAAGAATTAAAATTGAAACACCAAGAAAATTCATCTTATATGTATGAAATTTAAAATGCTTATTGAATCTAGTAGTTGGAAAATATTCATTCAGGTACAAACTCTATCTCAATATAGAGCTTTTGCATACATCTGCACTGCTTTACCACCCATCTCCCACCCCAATTTCAACACTGAAAAATAAAATGATGCTTCCTCCAGGAAGCCTTTTTTGAACATTCCAGTTAGGCTGTATACTTCCATAGCTCCTTAAATTTGACTTTCCACTTTGGTATTAGTATGTTGAATGTGCACCTTCCATATTAGAAGGAGCCCATAAGAACCAAGTTTGAATCTGTTCCACTCACTACTGAATGTCTTGCATTAGCAGAGTGCCTGAGATATAGCAGTCACATCTCAATATTTGTTAAATAAAAGGTATTTTTAAAAGCCCCTAGGTGGGGAATGAAGATGATGATGTGCTTTTTCCTGCTTTATTACATTTGAGCTGTGTGACTTTATATCTCTTTTGTTTGCTTGTCTTGAAAATTCAAATGTGGATATTTATAAGACCTTGGAGATTAAATTTTTAAGAAAAAGTAAGCACCTAAAACTTGAAAATAAAAAATAACTGTCCCAGGTCATGGCATTCTAGTTGAACACTAAATTTGTTTAACTGATTTATAATTTTCTATTTATGAGGACTCAGACTCCATGAAACTATAAGTTAATTTTTACAATATTGATAAATGGCAAATTATTTCTGTCTGGTATAAAAAAAAGTAACCCTAAAAGTTACAAGTTTACCAGCTCAAAAGACATTGACTAATAATGAATATAAGGCAACATGTTTATTTTAACATTCCTTTACTGGCTGACAATATTAATCTCTTAATCTCTATTGTTCTTTGAACTAGTTTTTCCATCCTCTTGGTTCCTTTGTTGTTGTTGTTGATCTTGTTAGGTGCTGTCGAGTCGGTATCCAACTCATAGCAACCCTCATAGGGTTTTCAATGGCTGACTGTTTCGGGATTGACTTGGGAGTGGGTTACCAGGTCCTTCTCCCATTTTTGCAGGTGCTGGGAATTGAACTCAATTGAACTCGGGACCTCAGAGACTACAGTGCAGCACTCTACCCACTGAGCTAAATCCCAGCCCTTGGTTCCTTTATTGAGTTAAATAACTGTTTGACAAATGTTCCTTATATGGGTAAATGAGAGTATGTTTTTAACTTTGTAAAAAATGTACCATGACACCAGTGGTACATGTCTACAATCCCAGGACTCAGGAGGCGGAAGTAGAAGTATTGCAAGTTCAAGGCCAGAGGCGGCCCACGTAACTTAGCAAGATCCTACCTCAAAAACAAACAAAAAGGAAAAAGCTAAAAAGGGGTTGGGGTTCAGCTTAGTAGTAGAGCACTTGCCTAGCATGTACAAGGCACTGAGTTCAACTTCCCAATACTGAAAAAAAAAAGTACTTTGACTACGTATAGAACTTGTCATAAGGCCTGGCAGTTAAGCATAGTCAATAAGTATTAGTCTTTATCCATCACTCAGGATGGAGTTTCTATATTTTTACAAAAAGGTCAGGCTGATGCTTATTAGGGTCCCATCTGCTTCCTGATCTGACCCTGCTGGTGCTGTGAGGGAGACTGACTGGGACTGACAACCAACTGGGCATGGCAGGAGGTATGTTTTGCTGGAAGAAGAGGGCACATATGACTGAATTCCCACAGAACATAACCAGGAGGCCTGTTCCAGGGAGATTCTGCACTCTCTCTCTGCCCTGAGGGCTCCCAGCAGACACAGCCACCAGGACTTCAGGGTCCAAAGTAGCTGTTGTCAAACAAAAGACCAGTGACTGCTGCAGTGGTAGGAGGAATTGAGGCCATGTCAAGGCATGTGCTCTTTAATATACTTGCTTTGACACACTCCCATGTAGAAATACAGAAGCCACACGTACACCAATCTCCTCCTAACAATAAACAGCTTTGAAATTCCATGTTGAAGCGGCAGGGAAGAAAATCCATGCTGAGTCAGCCTCCTGGGTCTCTGATAATGTCAGGAGAGGAGGGGGAATGGACATATGCAACACCCAGTGTGGGCAGCCAAGAGTCCTGGAGCAGAAATAGAAAGGGGAACAGTGTGAGGCAAGTCTTCTGAAAAGGGCAAGATAAATTCTGCTAGGAGGGTACAAAAAGTTGGAAAGCAAACTATCCTGGGAACCAGGACACCAGAGACTGTGTGGGGCAGATGGCAGCTTGAGTGATCTGAGATGCCCTATGGAAGCCAGGAGTCAAAGCCAAGCAGATGATGATGGCAGCCATGATAGAAGGGCTGCACATGCCAAGTCTCTCCATCTCACAAACGTTCTTTCACAAGCATGTTTCTTTGACTTTGTTAAAATCATAAGGGATCACAGTAGGTCTTATCTCCTCCATTTCACTAAAATTGGTCCTACTGTGGTTCCCAGACCAATGTAATTTGATTGAAACTTCTGAGCCCTATGGAGCTTTTTCTAAAAGCTAAACATCATTTTCTAGTCACTCAGACCTTACTTAATATTTCCCCTCCTACCCAAACTGCTGTCATCCCCTCTACTGAGAATTCTAACTTCTGCTGAGGGTGGGGAAGGAGATAGGCAACATTCTAGAGTATTACTTGGAAAGAGATGGGGAAGGGAGAGGATTTTTGAAGGTGTGAGACAAAAAAAGAAAAGCAAGAGGGAAAAAAAGGCATTGCATTTCTAGGTAATATCTGCATAAGGCAGAATATAGTGAAACACATCTGAAGTTTAACATCAATGTCAACTATTCAAATTTCTGGAGCCCAATTCATCTATTCATCTTTTCAACCCACCTATTCAACTATGCCTTGAGCATCACTATATGCTAAGCACTTTATTGTTGTTGTTGTTGTTAGGTGCCATTGAGTCGGTATCCGACTCATAGCAACCCTCTCTCCAACAGGGGAAACACTATTGTCAGTGCTTCTCTGCTGTTCATAGGGTTTTCAATGGCAGATTGATTTTTGGGAGGGGGTTGCCAGGTCCTTCTCCCAAGCCTACAGCTTCTGGTGTTCCCAGGTGGTCTCCCATCCAGGTACTAACCAGGCCTGACCCTGCTAGCTTCCGAGATCTGACGGGATCGGATGCCACAGGGCTATGGCTGCAGGCAAGCACTTTATTAGACCCTAAGAATCCACTGGTACTTTAAAAAGCAAAAAAAAAAAAAAAAAAAAAAAAAAAAAAAAAAAAAAAAAAAAAAAAAAAAAAAAAACCAACAAAAAAAAACCCAACTTCTCTTTTTGGAGTTACCATTATAATCAATCCTTATGATTTTTCATCCAAAATTTTACTTTCTATTATTATTAGGTGCTGTTGAGTTGGTGTCGGATTCATAGCCATACAATGTACAACAGGCGAAACTCTATTGTTGGTGCTTCTCTGCTATTCATAGGGTTTTCGATGGCTGATTTTTGTTTTTTGGGGGTGAGTGGGTGGCTGGGTCCTTCTCCCAAGCCTACAGCACCTGGGGTTCCCAGGTGGTCTCCCATCCAAGTACTAACCAGCCCTGACACTGCTTAGCTTCCAAGATCTGACGGGATCAGACACCACAGTGGTATGGCTGCAAGCTAAAATTTTACTTAGTGTAATATAAAAGAAGAGTTAAATCTGACCCATGACTTTCAATGAAGGTACCAAAGGTGAAAATGGCTTCATGGGTGAAATCTGGCCATGAAATGTTAAATTTCTTCCTATGGATGGATATGCCGACTTTGAACAGAAGTATTAGATTATTGGATGCCAAACCCTGGGCTGCAGGAAAAGTAGTCACTGAAATTTGTCCATAAACATTGAATTCTAGCAATGCTGAATAAAACCTAGACTATTAACTTCCTATTACTATCTTTCATCTCTTCACCATATTCTTATGGCTGCAAAAAGGAAACAAACAAAAATGTGTGGCTCTCCTTGTACAAAAGCGAACTAAGTAATGAGTATAGAAGACCTAGATAAGTGTCTCAGTGGACTATGATTCTGTCTGACCCCGACAAAAATCCAGCCCTTAGTATCAAACATAGCTGGGAATAGTGCACCTTAAGTTTTCCATCACCAAGAATTGAATTCCTATTTTTTTCCTCTGCTGCATCTAAGTTTTGGAAGCTGTCTTCTTCCACCAATTGCACTTATCAAGTAAAAGCAAACAAAGACTATTCTTAATTTTTGTTAATAGAAGGCAAAGTAAAATTTCATCTGAGCCTCAGATTAGCAGTCTCTCTACAGTGAGTTGACATGATTCCAGGCCCAAGGCATTGGGTGTCTTGTGATAATACAGAGACAGCAAATATAAACTGGGGCTCCAGGGCTAGACAACTTTTGAAGCTTTAAGCCCAGCTCCGCATTTATTAGTCATGTGATGTTGGCAATTTACTTAACCTATATGATACAATTATAGAGTTAGGTGAGGCAAAATTTTAAAAAGATGCACAAGGCTACTCACTCAAGAATGATTTAGAGCAGCAAATGTTCATTCCTTGGAACTGTTTATACAAACTATGGTGTTGCCACACAATGGAGTAATATACAATAATGGAAAGGAGTGTAGAATAGCTTTAGATACTAATATGGAGTGATATCCAACAGATTTTGTTAACTGAAAAAAGAGGAGGAGGAGAAATATATATATAGCATAGTACCATTAATCTTGGCCTGTAGTCAAAACACTATGGCATCTCATCCTGTCAGATCTCGGAAGCTAAGCAGGGTTGGGGCTGGTTAGTATTTGGATGGGAGACCACATGGGAACACCAGATATTGTAGGCATGGGAGAAGGACCAGCAACCCACTTCCAAAAATCAATCTGCCATTGAAAACCCTATGAATAGCAGAGAAGCACTGATAATAATGTTTTGCCTGTTGTACGTAGGGTCACTATGAGTCGGATACTGACTTGATAGCACCTAATTGCAACAATAACCATTAATCTGAGATAAACACACACACACACACACACACACACACACTTAAAAACTGGATGATAAACCAAAGCTTAAAATGAAAACTGCTTTCTAGATTGTGATCTCTGAATATCACTTCCCATGAAAATTGACCAGGGTTCCTTGGAGTAATGGTGGATTCCATGTCTGAAGAGTAAAATATAAACGATGACCCTTTTCTCACCAGAAATTAAAGAAACTATCAAGGACTGCTGAGATCTTGTTAAAAGGACTCAGATACCAATTAGAGGAAACTCCCACTCATCATAGATTTTAAAAAAACAGGTTCTTACCTTGCAAATGCATATTAAAATATGTATGAATGTAATGATGTTATTTCTTAGATTATTCAAAACAATTTTGTAGAGGGGCACAGGAAGCATACATGAAACAGATGGAGCATGAAGTGATCATTAGTCAGCTGGTCGCAGGGTACATGAACTTATGTTATACTAATCTGTCTACTTTTGTGTACAAGATTGGTATTTCCACAGTTTAGGAACAGGTTTTCTTTAGAAGTTAGTGATCTGACTCTGGTGGTCGTAGGGAGTGGAACACAGCCAAGGAGTGTCCTTGACCAGGTTTATTTATAACTTTATTTTCCTCCGTCATGCTGAGTTTCAGCCTCCTAACACCACAAGGTTCACTTGTTTGTACTTAAAATATTTTGTACAACTGCTTTTTGAAAGTCACACACCGTGAGCCTCTCTATTTAAATGTTGTTGTTCTTACTGAAACCAAAATAGCCTTCTTATAGAACTGCGGTATTCACCCACTTCATAATGGTGTGATCTCTGACCATTCTCCAAACTGAGAGAACCCATGAAAAGAATGCAATGTTATGCCATTAAAGACTCACCTTCCCTCTACCTAGCCCTGTTTAAGGTGGTTACGCTGATGACAATAAGCTAAAGACAAACAGGAAAATAGGAGAATCAACACTTCCATTCTTATTCATCATCAACCGTATTATGAGGTTAAAAACAAAAAGGAGTTCTTCAAATCTATCAGGAAGCCAGCCCTGCCCAATGCAAATTATGAGAAAAATATTTGACATAGAGATCTGAATCATGCCCTTTGCACACTGTGTCTTCAAACATTAGATAACAATAGCTTGAAACCATCACAATTACTAAGACATTTAAAAAAACAAGTGTTTAAGGCATAAACTAAAAAAAAAAAAACACCTGATGTTAAAAAAGTTTTCTTAGAGCAATTTGAAAGGGGAATCTGTTTTTGAAATGATTCATTTATTGTATAGTATAAGGTTATACCCATATATTTGATGTGACTATAAAAATCTCAGTGTTGTCAGTGATAGAATAATATCCATACGCCTACAAGGAAGGCCAGTTAATATGACTATTATTCAAATTTATGCACCCACCACTAAGGCCACAAATGAAGAAAGGGAAGACTTGTATCAGCTTCTGCAATCTGAAATAGATCAAACATGCAATCAAGACATACTGATAGTCACTGGTGCCTGGAATGCAAAGGGTGGAAACAAAGAAGAAGGCTCAATGGTTGGAAAATATGGTCTTGGTGACAGAAATGAAGCTGGAGATTGCATGATAGAATTTTGTCAGACCAATGACCTTTTCATTGCAAATACATTTTTTCAACAACATAAATGGAGACTGTACACATGAACTTCACCAGACGGAACATACAAGAATCAAATTGACTAGATATGTGGAAAGAGATGATGGAAAAGCTCTATACCAAATGTCAAAACAAGACCACGTGCTGTTTGTGGATCAGAACATCAACTTCTCATATGCGAGTTCAAACTGAAGCTGAAGAAGACTAGAACAAGTATACGAGAACCATGGTATGATCTTGATATATCCCACCTGAGTTCAGAGACCACCTTAAGAATAGGTTTAACTCATTAGACACAAATGATAGAAGACCAGAGGAGTTGTGGCATGACATAAAAGATATCATTCAAGAAGGAAGCAAAAAGTTACTAAAAAGACAAGAAAAAAAGGAAAGACCAAATTACATGTCAAAAGAGACACTGCAACTTGCTCTTGAATGTTGAGCAGCTAAAAGTAAAAGGAAGACATGAGGAAGTTAGGGAACTAAGCAGAAGATTTCAGAAGGCAGCTTGAGAAGACAAAAACAAATATAATGACATGTGCCAAGAGCTGGAGGCAGAAAACCAAAAGGGAAGAACATGCTCTGTGTTTCTCAAGCTTAAGGAAGTAAAGAAAAAATTTAAGCCTCGAGTGGCAGTACTGAAAGATTCTACAGAGAAAATATGAAATGATGCAGGAAACATGAAAAGAAGATGGAAGGAATATACAGAGTCATTATACAAAAAAGAATTGGTAGATGACCAACCATTCCAAGAGGCTGCATACGAAGAGGAACCAATGGTATTGAAGGAAGAAGTGGAAACTGCCTTGAAAGAACTGGTGAAACACAAGGCTCCAGGAATTGATGGGATACCAATAGAGATGTTTCAACAAACAGATGCAGCACTGGAGGTGTTAACATATTTATGCCAACAGATTTGGAAAACAGCTACCTGTCCAACTGACTGGAAGGGATCCATATTTGTGCCTATTCCCAAAAAAGGGGATCCAACTGAATGTGGAAACTGTCACACAATATCATTAATATCACACACAAGCAAAATTTTACTAAAGATCATTCAGAAGTGACTGCAGCAGTATATAGACAGGGAATTATCGGAAAATCAAATGGGATTCAGAAGGAACAGGGAACCAGGGACATCATTGCCCATGTCAGGTGGATATTAGCCAAAAGTAGAGAATATCAGAAAGATGTCTATGTTTTATTGACTAAGCAAAGGCATTTGACTGTGTGGATCATAATAAATTATGGATAACACTTTGGAAAATGGAAATACCAAAGCACCTAGTTGTACTCATGAGGAATCTGTAATGAACCAGGAGGGAGTTGTTCAAATAGAACAAGGAAACATTGCCTGGTTTAAAGTTGAGAAAGGTGTGCGTCAGGGCTGTATACTTCTACCCTATCTCTTCAATTTATATGCTGAGCAAATAATCCAAGAAGCTGGACTTTATGAGGAAGAATGTGGCATTAGGATTGGAGGAAGACTCATTAACAACCTGCTTTATGCAGATTACACAGCTCTCCTTGCTGAAAGTGAAAAGGATTTAAAACATTTACTGATGAAGATCAAAGATCATAGCCTTCAATATGGGTTATGACTAAACATCAACAAAACAAAAATCCTTATGACTGGGTCAGCACGCAACTTCACAATCAATGGAGAAAAGATTGAGGTTGTCCAAGATTTTGCTTTGCTTGGCGCTATAATCAACACCCATGGAAGCAGCAGTCAAGAAATCAAAAGACGCATTGCTCTAGGAAAAGCTGTGGCAAAAGATCTCTTTAGAGTATTGAAAAGCAAAGATGTCACATTGAAGACGAAGGTGCGTCTGACTCATGCCGTGGTATTTTCAGTCGCATCATATGGTTCTGAAAGCTGGACACTGAACAAGAGAGACAGAAAAAGAATTGATGCTTTTGAATTGAGGTGCTGGAGACGTCTATTGAATATACCATGGACTGCCAAAAGAACCAACAGATTTGTCCTAGAAGATATGCAACCAGAGTGCTCCTTGGAAGCAAGAATAGCCAGACTGCATCTTACATATTTCGGACATGTAGTCAGGAGAGATCAATCCCTAGAGAAAGACATCATGTTTGGGAGAGTGGCAGGTCAACGCAAAAGATAAAACCCTCCACCAGATGGATTGACACAGTGTCTGCAACAATAGGCTTAAACATAAATAAGATCGTTTGCCTCGCACAGAATCAGCAAGTGTTTCGATCTGCTGTACATAGGGTCGCTATGAGTTGGACTCGACTTGATGGCACCTAACAACAACAACAACAACAACAACAACAACAACAACAACAACATAAAAATCTCTTTGAAATACTGTAAATGGTTTCATGAGCCTGATTGATCAGTTTTCAGAGGTTTTGAACTAAAGGTTTTCAAAAAATGCTATGAATAGTACGGGGCTGGGATTTACCTCCATCAGCAGAGTGTTGCTCTGTGGTCTTTGAAGTCCAGGGTTTGATCCCCAGCACTGATCAAAAGGGAGAAGGACATGGCAATCCACTCCCAAGGCAATCCCAAAACAACCAGCCACTGAAAACCCTACTAGGGTCACTAAGTGTAGGACACGATTTGACAGTACCAAATAACAAGCAACAACAACATGAATAGTAGAGAAGCACTGTCAGATACAGTGCCAGAAAATGAGCCCCCAGGCTGGAAAGTATTCAAAAGATTACTGGGGAAAAACTGCTTCATCAAAGTAGAGTTGACCTTAATGATGAGATTGGAGTAAAGCCCCTAGAACCTCCTTTTGCTGATGTGGTATGACTCAAAATGAGAAGAAACAGTGGCTGTAATATGGGACTCAAACATAAAAAGATCATGTACATGGCACAGTGTTGGCTAGTGTTTTGTTCTGTTGTACACAGGGTCACTCTGAGTCAGGACTGACTCGATAGCACCTAACAACAACAGTGTATTAGTATATATACTACCAGTTATTAATCAGTTAGTACACAGTTATTAGTAAGTGTGAAAATGGGAGTTCCTCAAAATATTTTACTGACAGGATGTATACTCATAGAAGTTTAGGGATCATGTATATAATAGTGATTAAGGGTCTTTATTTTGAAATGAGACTGAGATTGAACTTTGGATCTACTGTCCATCAGCTATGTGACCTTGAACAAGAGTTTGGCTTCTCTGGGCCTCTATCTGTAAAAATAAGTATACCAATACTATCTTCATTATGATTATTGAGGCAACCAAATGAGATAATGAGTGGAGTTGCAGCTCTATCCTTGGCACATGGGGAATATACCAAAATGTTAGGTGATGGTTGCTGTTGTGCCTGGCAATATGTCAGTGCATCTCTGCTTTTCACAGGGTTTTCATGACTGATTGTTTCAGGAGTAGGCTGCCAAGTCCTCCCATTTTTGCAGTGCTGAGAATCAAACCCAGGGCTTCAGTGCTGGAACAGCAAGCCCTCTACCAATGGCGCTAAATCCCAGCCCCAAAATGTTAGGTACTATCATCATAATCCTTATAATCATGTTGTAACCAAGCTATTTGGTCACTACCCATTTATGCTCTAAATAATAAAATTCCTGTTATCTTCAGTGAGTCTTTAAAAGAAACTCAAAGTTGTAAAAGAAATTCCAGAACTTATTTTGACAGTTTTATTAAAGGCATGGCTGCTCAACTAGGTCATATGTCCCTTGAGGCTTGCTTGAATGACAGTCAAATCTGAAATCACTGAAGAACAGAGAATGGAGTACCTTTTCTCTCTAGCCACCTCCCTCAATTTGTTCACAAAGTACACAAATGAAAAATAAGAGTGTCCTGGAAGAAATCAGACAAAACGTGGTACAAACCCTTTGTACCATACATATCTTTTAACTTCCTCCCTGGTTTTGTGGCTGAATCTCCTGGTTTCCTTAGACCAGGACAAATGGAGTTAAGAAGGTCAGATAAGCAGGCACTTTACTATGGGTATAACTACAAAGTGACTCATGAAAACTTACTCACTTCCAAATGTCCACTTAAATAAGATTCATGCCTTCTATGCATGTATCTTCAAAACCTATCAGAATGACTCGGGGTGAGGGAGCGCACATAGTTGCAATTTTAAATTTTACAAAGCGATTGCATGTATACTTTAACTGATGTGTTAGCTTCTGATTTGATGACATTACTTGTTGCTGGAGGTTTGCTGGAAACAGTGTGTGTCCTAAATACCAGGGTTGTTAGTGCAGTTCAATCAGATGACTTATTTATTTGAATAATCTGCTCTCTTGCTCTTCTTTATTTCCTCAAGCAAAGAGCTCCTGAATATAGGCAAAAACAAATCTCACCTTACAAAGCAAAGTGGGATTTCACTCAGATATTTTTCTAAGAGGACTTTAAAAAATAAACACTAAGCTTAAAACTTGAAAGGCTAGTAGCTTTCCTAAGGGTATGTTTCAATGATCTTGTTGTTGTTGTTAGGTGCCCTTGACTTGTCTCTGACTCATAGTGACCCTCATAGGGTTTTCAATGGCTAATTGTTTTCAGGATTACCTTGGGAGTGGATTGCCATGTCCTTCCCCCACTTTTGCAGTGCTGGGAATTGAACCCAGGATCTCAGAGACCGCAGGGTGGTGCTCTACCAACTGAGCTAAATCACAGCTCTTCAATGATCTTAAAGAGGATTATAAATGTGAATCAGAGTTTAGGTTCCGGTATTGATCTGGCTACATACTTAATGCAGGTGATTTGTTAGACATTCAATGGTCATAAAAAATATTCTCCCTGACTTCTGAGAGCAGGGACTAGTTTCTGAATCACTCAGTTTTATGAGTAGATTGTGTTGGTGAAAAGCATAGACTTGAGTGTCAGATGGAAAATAAACTTAGCTTCTGGGAATAATGGCACCTACATTCATGGTTATTGTGAGGATAAATGAAATAATAATTGTGAGGATAAATGAAGTAATTCTATAAACACATATGGCCAAAAATAGCAGTCATTCTATGAAAGCTTCTATCATTACTACCATGATGATCATCATTATCACCATCATCATTTATATGATTATCAGGAAATAGTCTAACATTTTAACATGGAAATGGAGGTGCTTTGGTTAAAACTCCAGTTCCAACATTTTTTTCTGAGTCTCTGGCATGCCACACACATTTGCTGTGCAACTTTGTGTCTCATTTTCTCTGAGTCAAAAATGGGCTCAATAAAACCAATATGAGAGATTTCCCCAAGTGGTAAGCCCAGCAAAACTGAAGACACTCATCTTTTAGATTTTGGAAGGAAATAAGTCCATAAAACGGAACCATGGGAACACAAAACTGAACACATATTCAGTTCCCAATCACAGGTGTTAATGAAGGACTAGTATTAATGGCCACCATTTGAGCTAGATTTGGTGCCAAGAGCTTTGTATGCACTGTGTGAGAGGCTTCTCTTAACAATCCTGAGAAACAAGCCCTGCTATTACAAATGAGAAAAACAAAACTTAGAAAGACTGAGTAATGTGTCCAAAAACACACAGCCACAATGGCAAACTCCAAAGTCTAATCTAAATGCAGTTTTTCTTACAGTGCACCTTATTTTAAAAGCCCCAAACTAGAAACAACTCAAAAGTCATCAATGGTAATAGACAAATTAATTAATTAGGTAAAACTGAGTACTACTGTGCTATAAAAAAGAAGACAAACTACTTGTATAGGTAATGAACTAGATGAATCTCAAAAGCATTATTCTAAATCAAAGATTACACAAGCAAAACTACATATATTGCATTATCCCATTATGTGAGGATCTGTGGAGGATAAAACTATAGTAACACAATACTTATTGATGTAAGCCAGTGTTTTTAATAACCACACTACATTCCTCCCAAAGGAGAGCAGAAGTGTGAGTCCAACCAGCAAATCCAACAGTACTTATACTGGAAATGGTAAGCCCTGTTACCATTTTTCCTTGTTTTCCATAAATTTCATATTATTTCAGTTAGCCTAACATGTTCGCATGAGTTATATTACTGAGCCTGAGTGGGGATCAATTGAAGGCAGGAAGAAGTTTTACAAATATGGTGACCAATATTCCCTCCTACCCTCCTTTCTATCTCCTTTCTATTAAGGGTCTACTATGTGTTAGGTAGTAATCTAGGCTCTGCAGATAGATTCTTGAATAAATGGCCATAGCTCGTGTTCTCAGGGAGTTGACTTTTATATGTCTTTTAGATATACGAATATAAGCTTTTTGGAGAGAAATTTGAAAATGTGCATTAAAAGCCTTAAAATCTTTTAAGACATTTGAACTGCTCCATTTTAGGAATTTATCCTAAAGAAAGTTCTATCAATTTTTCCTACAATGATGCTCACCACAGAGTTGTTTATAATGTTTTTATAATAAGTAGTTTATAATAAAATAAACAACTACTATTCAAATAGATTAATTTTGAAATTCTCATACAAGGGAATATTAACCTCAGCCACTAAAAATGATTTAGAATTTTATGAAGTAATCCATGAAAATGTTAATGATATTGCAAAAGAGTATATGTCATATTTTTATAAATCATATACACAGAAAAAATAAGGTTATACAATTATCAAATGTATAGTAGTTTTTCTGAATAATTGGATTATAGTTGGTTGAAATCTTACCCCTTTCTCTTATTTATATTTTCTAAACTCCTATAATGGATAACTACCACACATACCAAAAGAAGTTGCTTTATAAATGTTATAGTCCTATTTGTTTCCATTCCAGATAACTTGCTCTGAGTGTTACATTTTCAAGTCTATTTGCCTCTGAATCTAATGTCTATGTGTACTTCAAACAGTGAAAAT
>VMDO01021253.1:0-35794 GCA_007922755.1 Pedetes capensis
TAGGGTTTTCAATGGCAGATTGATTTTTGGGAGGGGGTTGCCAGGTCCTTCTCCCAAGCCTACAGCTTCTGGTGTTCCCAGGCGGTCTCCCATCCAGGTACTAACCAGGCCTGACCCTGCTTAGCTTCCGAGATCTGACGGGATCGGATGACACAGGGCTACCGCTGCAGGCCTATAGAATGAATAGGGAAATTTTAATACAAATGTTTAATTGGTGATGTGTGTTTGTATATGGATGCATGAAGTATGGTCTATACACATATACATATCAATATATTAATAATATATCTCATTTTAGTACGTATATATCAACCTCATTTAATATATTATATATTTCATTTAATATACACATAATTTTGGAATTCCTTATACATGCAAATTTTCTGTAAGTCTGAAGTAAAAAATTACCCAAATACTAGGTAATAGGTAATTGTTGAGTGGGTCTGTTATGGGAATTTGTGGGAAAAAGTTCACATATGGTTTTTGTGGGCCCCAAGTTTGTGGCTTTGGGCTTTGGACTATAGTGTATATTGTTGTTGTTAAGTGCCCCTAGGTCAATGTCCGACTCGTGGCGACCCTATGTACAAGAGGCAAAACACTATTGTCAGAGTTTCTTTGCTATACATAGGGTTTTCAATGGCTGATTGTTTTTTGGGAGTGGGTTGCCAGGTTCTTCTCCCAAGCCTACATCTGGTATTCCCAGACAGTCTCCCATCCAAGTACTAACCCTGCTTAACTTCCAAGAGCTGACAGGATTGGACGCCACAGTGGTATGGCTGCAGGCTATAGTGTACATAGTATGGTCAAAAAATACAGTGAATGTTTAAATTTTAAAAATTATTACAATAAAAGACAAATTGCCATTGTTGTTATTGTTAGGTGCCATTGAGTTGGTATCTGCCTCATAGCAACCCTATGTACAACAGGCGAAACAGTATTGTTACTGCTTCTCTGCTATTCATAGAGTTTTCACTGGCAGATTGTTTTTTTGGGAGTGGTTTGCTGGCTCCTTCTCCCAAGCCTACAGCAGCTGGTGTTCCTAGGGGGTCTCCTATCCAAGTACTAACTGGGCATGACCTGGCTAAGCTTCTGAGATCTGACAGGATTGGACCCCACACCCCACAGTGTTACGGCTGCAGGCACACTGCCATTAATCCCCCTCAAAATACTCCCCTGGCTTTAAACACATGTATCCCATTGTTTTTGCCACTTTCTGAAGCAGTTCTGGAGGACCTCTGTCCTGAGTGTCTTTAGTTTCAGTCTCTATCACAATACCGCTTTGGATCCCACATCACTTCTGGTACAGAAATTTCTGTCAAATAAAAACATTACAGTGTGTCCTCATCCACCTTATTCACTGCATCTGACACTGTGCAACTTCTGGCTCTTCCTCCAAGTGAAAATGACCATGAAAAGTAATTGTTTTGAATTGATTCAGAACATTGAGGAGGCCACACAGTTCAACTAAAGACTTTCACAAAAAAGGAGTTCCGGAACTGCTTCAGAAAGTGGTAAGTATGAAGGGCTAAGTGTGTTTGAAACCCAGGGGAGCATTCTGAGGGAGATTAATGACAACATTTTTTTACTTTAATACTAGCCATATCTTTTGGTCACACTTTGTATGAATAAAGACTTCACACTTTGGTTGTGTTTAATAGTTAATATTGGACTGACATTTAACTTCTTCTCCTTTCAAGAGGCTTAAGGTTTAGGTCTTATAGTTTTTGGACCTTTAATGTTTAACTGCAATTTACCATGACTTTGTACACAGATATTTTTCTATTAAGTCACTCTCTGGATCTTGAACAAAGGCTCTGAGCCCCACCAAAGGCACACAGATACAAGTCTGCAGGTAGACTGCAGAGCTACAGACAGCATGGAGGTTGTATTCATAATGCCAAGTTTAAGCTCACATTGGAAAAATTTTCCAAATTGTGTGCTTTATAGGTGGCAGGTTCTGCAAAAATGTCAATGACCAGAAAAGCTGGATCTGTGGATGTATTTGCTGCTGTTGAATTTCTGCCATGGGCTTAGATAATAATCAGTACTAGGTCCTAGAACCCACACGTGTCTGCCACCTTGTCATGCTATGGAGGCTTGCATGTTGCTGTGGTACTGAAAGCTATGCCACCAGTATCTCAGATACGAACAGGGCCACCCTGCTGGTGGATAGGTTTCAAGTGATCTTCTAGACTAAGGCAGACTATGGAGAAGGACCCAGCAGTCCACTCTTGAAACAATTAACCTTTGAAAATCCTGTGAATAGTAGAGAAGCACTGTCAAATATAGTGCCAGAGAATGAACCTGCCCAGGGTGACAGGCATTCAAGAAATGACTAGGGAAAATTTGCCTCCTCACAGTAAAGTCAACCTTAATGATGGGAATGGAGTAAAGTCCCTGAGTTGTGCTGATGTAGCATGACTCAAAATGAGAAGAAGCAGCAATAGACTCAAATATAAAACATTGTGTTCAGGGCACAGCATTGGATAGTGTTTCCTTCTCTTGTACTTTGTCGTTTTGAGTCGGATCCAACTTGACAGTACCTAACGACAAAAAGGCCCTGGAAACATACTTGTTTCCTTCATTAGGAACTCTGGCTTGGCTTATTTTCTAAATTTGGTGGATGTAGGACCTGAAAAAAAATCACTTGTCCTATTATCTCCTTGGACTCTATAAAAATATAAGATATATAAAGGTCTTGATGTTATATTTTCTGAGGCCTTGAAGAAACTGAACACATTCCAGGGGGAGAAAGCCCAGGAGGCAGCTGCTGAAGGCGTCCCACCTCTGCTGAGGTACTGAGAATTCTACAGGCTGGTGTTGCATGGACTAAGACATTAGAAAGGGTAATCTTTGGTTTTTATTCTAACAAGAATCTTGAACTTTAAACTTCTAAGTTCTCAGGGTGACATAATTTAATTTTGGTCTGTAAAATCTCTGAACTTCCACCTATTACGGAGTTGAATAGTACATTTTTCTTGGAAATTTGAAATTGTAAATGGGGTTTATATTACAATCTGGGGCATCTCAATTGCTATGAGCTGAGTTGTAGGTAGAACACGCTTCCAACTCATATATTTAAGCTCTAACTTCCGGTACCTCAGAATGTGACTGTATGTAGAGATAAGGTCTTTAGATAGGTAATTAAGTTAATGTGGTCATTAGATTAAGTCCTAATCCAATATGACTTGTCATTATTGAGAACACAAGATGAGAACACAAGAAGGTGGCCATTTGGAAGCCAAGGAGAGCAGCTACAGAAGAAACCAAGCCTATTTATACTTTGGTATCAGACTTCTGGCTTCCAGCATTGTGAGAAAGTAAGTTCCTGTTGTTTAAACCACTAAGTCTGTGGTAGTTTGTTAGGGCAACCCTAACAAATAATGATATTGGTATTGTTGGAGTATATAACTGAGTGTTGTTGACTTTGTTAGGTGCCATTGGATCGAATCTGACTCATAGAGACTCAATGTACAACAGAACAAAACACTACTCAACACTGTGTTGTGCAGATGATTCTATTTATGTTTAAGGCTATTGTAGCCACTGTGTCCATCCATCTAGTTGAAGGTTTTCCCTTTATTCACTGATCCACCACTCTCCTAAACATGATGTCCTTCTCCAGAGATTGATTCCTCCTGACAACATGTTGAAAATATGTAAGATGCAGTTTAGCCATCCTTGCTTCCAAGGAGCCCTCTGGTTGCACTTTTTCTAGGACAGATCTGTTGGCTATTTTAGCAGTCCTTAGTATAATCAATATTTGTCTCCAGCACCATAATTCAAAAGCATTAATTCTTCTCCTGTCTCCCTTATTCACTATCCAGCTTTTACAAGTATTGATGTGACTGAGAATACCATAAGATGAGTCTGAGTCATTAACATTATATCTTTACTTTTCAGTATCACTGATATGTGCCTCTAAATATTTAAGGAGCAATAATTTTTATTGGGGAAATGGTGTAAATATGGAAACAGAAATATCCTGAAACATTGCGGGTCCCCTCCCCATGAGGGGTTAAGAATTAAACTCAAAGGGTCAAGAGATGAAAATGGGAAATGTTTTAAGACAGGAGTCCCCAGTCCCTGGGCTACAGACTAAGTACCATTGTGAGTGGTGAGTAAGCAAGTGAAGCTTCATCTATATTTACACAACAAATGTAATGTAATTGAATCATCCTAAATCTCCTACCAGTCTGTGGAAAAATTGTCTTCTACAAAACTGGTCCCTGGTGCCAAAAAGTTGGTGATTGCTGTTCTAAGGAATGTTTCTTCACTACAATGTTTTCTCTCTGTAAAGAGAACAAAATTAAATGTAAGTCCAGGTATCTTTCTACCTTTTACTTGTTTAATTCCAATGTATCAATAGTGTGGTGATTTTGTTACTAATCAGCTGGCTGGAGTCCTTTTGTTCTACCTGGATAGAAATTATGGGGAAGCAAGGAGAAGCTCTTCAAGTGCTGGTCTTTAGCAGCATCTGTGTCTCTGAACATTTGATGGCAGTGAGCAGTAACAGTAGACAGGACAGAGCAACAGCAGCAACTGGATACTTCTAGTGTTACAGCTCTTATGTGGGCCAACGAGATCAAGATTTATCAGCCCTTTAAGTGTTCCTGTGTAGGACCAGAATGTTTGGACTCCTAAGCCTGTAAGTGCCACAGCTCTTATGGAGGCCAAGGATGTCAGTATTCCTCAGCCCTTGACAGCAGCTGGTGTTGCAACTTCAAGGCAGAACTAGGTATTGGGATTCCTTAGTCTTAGACAGTGGCCGGTATTACAGCTTGACACTAGGCTATCTGAGACCCTTGATCCTAAAGGCTCAATATCTCTCTGGAATTCTTCCATTGGCCAAGGCCTGCAATTTCTTTTTTCCTGGCTCTTTACAGTTGTCTTTTTCCTTCCTGCCTAGTTGCTTTCTCAAGCTGTTCAGTTGTCCCTTATTGCTATAGCCACTGCCAACATTCTCACTGTTTAATAGGCAGCTATCCCTACCCTTCTTCCGGTATTTCTGCTGCCGCCAGTCACTGGTCTTTCAGCTTTGCCTCTTTTTCAGCTGTCAAGTAGCCAGTCACTTTGCTTCTTTTGCAGCTTAACATTCTGGCTACCCTACTGTCACTGTCACTGCCACTCCACTGTCTCTGCTGTCCTTCACTACTGTCATCACCACTATTCTGCAGTGTCTGCTGCTTCTTTCTTCATGTTACAAGTCTATCCTGCACTACTAAAAGTAGGCAAAAAGGCCACTGAAGCAAAGCTTTTTATTGGGCCTAGTGTTGTGACACCAGAGGGTGATACAAGAGGGTGTCTCCCAGCTGACTCACTAAGTGAGCTAAACAGCCTTCTTATATAGCCAGAGAAGGGGGTGTTCATATCAATCACAGAAAATCTCTCATGCAAATGAAGGTTTATGTTTGAGTCAATCATGGTGGCACGGTTCCTTTTGTACCAATCACAAAAGTCCCTCTGCTGGAGCAATAGAGGAAGTGCTCCCTCCTCTGACCTGGGTTGGTCACAGGGTCATTTAGAGTTCACCAAGGCTTGTGATAACAAAATGTCTAGTGCAAACTGCAAACTATTTTAAACAGCCATGGCCAGAGCTGCACCCTCAAAAGTCAGAGCTGTACCACAGTAGCAACTGTCACTATGGCTTCCTCAAGGCATCTACTAAGTGTTCAAAACCACCCTTGCTGGTATAAGATTGGTTCAGCTAGCTCTTTGAAAGTCCTTTACTCAAAGCAGCCAGGGTAGTTAGGGAGAGTCTAACAGTTGCCAATTAGGGAGTCAAATTGCCCCATCCCCCAACATCTGTGGTTATTCACAAGACAATAAACATTGGATAAAGTACTTACAGAAAAAGAAACTTATTACTAACATTAACTGATTTTAATAGTACATAACAATGTTTTAACAATTCTCACTACCTGCCTGGTGCCCCCAGGGAGAGATGGGTCCTCCTCAGCCATCTCCATTTGGTCATACTGGTGAGGTTTGAAGAATTAAGTTGGTAAGTTTTGAAGAATTAAGTTGGTATAGATAGAATTAATTGGTATAGATAACCCTGTGCTCTTTTGAGAAGCAATTAACTTGCAATGAGCATGCATTTCACTCCATCTTGCTGGAACACATTCGACCCATAAAGTATAAAAGGGCCTGAGGACTTCCTTTGTGAACTGCTCTACCCACTGGGTGGACGAGGGTTTCTAATGCTACAGTCAGCTCACAATGCAGTAGCCCTTCCTACTAAACTGTGTTTCCCCAACTTCACTTTCAGTTATAAAGGGGGCATGTTGAATTCTCATCTCCCTCACCTTTTATTACTCAAGTTATTTAAAATAGGATGTGGAGAAAAAACATCCTCCACCAAAACAACAACAAATACTTCTATTTGTTGAAGTTTTTCATTCTAAAGAATTCCGTTTTTGAAAAAAGGTGCTCCTATTATTATTGGACACTTGGTTGGACTAGTAATGTTCCTAATATCCTGCTCCACTACAGGAAGGGTGTAGATGAAAGACAAAGTCAGTGACTGACTCTCCCCCTTCTCTTATAGGCTACATTATAGCTAAGAAGAATCCAACTTGTAAAACATATAGTTAATTTTTTAAATATTCAACTCAATGCTGGGTTCAAGTGAATATTAATTAACATAACCCTTGGTGTAGATAGAAAATTGCTTTGTGCTTTACAGTTTATACAATATTTTCATATATATTACTCAATTTTCTCTATATTATGGGTGACTTGGTGAGAGTTACAAAAGTTTACAAAGTTAATCAGTCGCCCAAGCCTAGCTCTTCTGGCTCTAAGTTCTAAGTCATATCATGCACCTACTTGGAAAAAAATTCATTAACTCTGCTGTTTGATGAGAAGTCAGATAATTAGTGAGCTCTAAATAGATAACAATAAGTCCAGTGGCATTTGTGCTTAAATTATGTGACATAAAATCTTTACAGAACACAAGAATTGATACCTTAAACAGTGTAGGATCCTACTGATTGAATATTCAACCTCACTGTGGCTCTGAGACAAAAGAACATACTTATTTTCTTAGCAATATCTTGGGATCAGCAACTGCTGACTGCTACATCATTCTTAAATAAGAAAATACTGTGATCTCTCCTAAACCATTCTTGTCCTCTCTAAAATCAGAGAGGAGACCATGGCTTCTTGAGAATTAGGTTAGGCAGCTTTATCATTGCCCATATCTTACAAAGCAACTTAAGGGAGGAAGGATTTATTTCTGCTCATGTTTTTCAGAGATTTGAGCCCATAATTGCTTGGCCTTATGCACTTGCGGTGGCGGGGGGCTAGGATTTAGGTCAGTTGGTAGAGCACTGCTCTGCAGTCTCTGAGGTCCTCAGATCGGTTCCCAGCACCCCAAATATGGGAGAAGGACATGGCAATCCACTGCCAAGGCAATCCTGAAACAATCAGCCATTGAAAACCCTATGAGCGTCACTATGAATTGGACATGGCACAATGGCACCTAACAACAACAATGCACTCAGGTGGAACATTGCCATGTCAGAAGAATGTGGTAGAGGAGTTTCTTCCCCTCATAGCTGACAGGAAGCAGAGAGACAAGAAGAGACTGAGGATCAGACATAACCTTCAAAGTCTCTCCTTCAGTGACTCCTCTCCTCTAGCTAGGTCTCACCTCCCAAAATTTCTACCACCTTGCAGAAAAGGGCCACCAGCTGAGGACCAAGCATTCAACTCCTGGGGGACATTTCATATGTAAACCATAACAAATATCTTTGCACGATTTCTGGTGTGTAGCATTGTGACAGTACAGTAATCATGATTTTCCTTGTATCTTCTGATTCCCTAGTTTTACCTTTGTTTCCCATCTTCATCTTTTGTCTGCTGCAGCAGAAAAGAAGACCAGATCAGCAAAGAAATCCAAAGATTTCTTTTTGATTAATTTTATTGTGAACATTTGAGATTTACATCATGATGTTATGTGATACACAAAATAGTTACTATAGTGAAGCAGATTAACATATTGATCATCTTACATAGTTGCTACCTTTGTGAGAAGAGCAGATAAAATCAATTTAGCAAAAATCCTCAATGCAATGCAATTTTATTAACTACCATGTATTAGATTTCCAGACTTGTTCCTCATACATATCTCCTAATGAGGATCCTTTGACCTACAACTCCCCATTTCCCACCCCATTCCCTCTGCCCCTAGTAGCCACTGTTTTATTCTCTATAGGAGAGAAAACTTTAAAAATTAGTTTCTGCCTTGCATGCCTGGCCTGAGGAAATATTAATAGAATTCAGGTTGGGTTCTGTGGGGGTTTTTTGCCTTTGTAGACTGTGCCCCCCATTGGCCTTCATGTTTCTTTTTGTTCCCATCCCATCTTAACTCTAGATGATTTTGCCTAAGATGCCAGTGAGAGAAGTCCTAAAGGCTCTTGTCAGATGCTATTTGCACATTTTAAACCAGAGCTTTCTTATCTCAACATAGTTAATGTAATGGTACACATGTCTGCCCCATAAACTTAGTGGATAAGATCAGCTTTTGCAGGCAGGAAGTTTTCATAACATAGTATAGAGGCAGCCTTTGTATTTACCCTGTAGGACCAAGCTAGCTCCCAAGAAACAGATAAAATAAAATGCAATAAAAATGAAACATGCTATCTCAGGGACCTCTAATAAGTGGCGATTTTACTTTAGCACTTTGCAGATGAAACTGTATTGTGTTGTGACACAGGCAGCCCTTATCACCAAAACCCTGCTTTTAGAGGGTGATAAAAGTTTTCTGGCCTCTTGGTTTCTCTAGTTTTCTATTTTTAGGCTTTGAATCACCCAAAGGTGAAGAAAAAACACTCAGTGTTTAGAATTGATATCTTTATTTGAAGTGAATATTGATTCACTTTCACAAATTATTAATAAAATATATTAAAATAGTATACTAGCCCATATATTTTAATCACATTTCTCACTATTATATTAATAATTAGGAAGGTAGCTCCTTTAAACTGAAATATGACTAAATATTTTCTGTGATAGTCATCTTTCACCAGTTGAGGAAGCCACACATTCTGGTAGTTTTAAACCCTGTGCTACACTGAGAATCTGGAATGTCCCTAAAGGCCATGTGTTGAAGGCTTGGTCTTCATCTCACCCATGGTGCTATTGGGAGGTAGTGAAAACCTTAAGAGGTGGGGCCTAGTGAGAGGTCCTAGGTCATTGGTGGCATGCTCTTGGAACTGTGATTTCTTCTGGTCTGTCTCTTTTCTGGCCATGAAGTGAAGGATTCCTCTACCTTGGGATCCCACCATGATGTGCTCCCTCATCACAGGTCTAAACTGACCATGGACTAAAACCTCTAAACTTGTGAGCCAAACCATGTGCAGTGTAATCCCAGTGACTAGGGAGGCAGAGGCAAGAGGATGGCAAGTTCAAGATCAGGGGCAGCCTGCATAATTTAGCAAGATCCTGCCTCAAAAAAGCAAAAATTGGATTGGGGGTGAAGCTCAGTGGTAGAGCATTTTCAAAGTATGTGTGAAGTCTTGGATTCAATCCTGCAATAAATAAATAAATAAATAAATAAATAAATAAATAAAAATTTTAGAAATGTGAGCCAAAATAAATTTTTCCTCTTTTTAAGTTTATTATCCCAGGTATTTGTTATGGTAATGGAAAGTTGACTGACATATCCTCCTTTTAATTTCAATTTCTTGTCATTGTGAAGGCATTTCTACTGATCTTCTCCCTGCCCCAATGGTGGTTGCTGGGTCTGAGCAGATCTAAACCATTCCCTTCAGATCACCTGCTCCCCCCACAGCATGGAAGCTATGTCTCTCATTTTGAAGTACATCTCCAAATAGGTGGCTATGTTTCAAAATATGTCAGAGTCATTGAAATAATCTGTCTAAATAGCAAATGGGGATTATTTGCATAGATAAATATAATTTTCCCCTTGCTGGCATGATGAAGTCTCTTTTGAAAAAGAAAGAGAAAGTACCACCTAATTTTATCAACTCAATGTATATTGTGTAGAACCAGCCCAGAATACTCCATTTTATGAAACATCCACTACAGCTAATAAATGAAAAAGTTCATTTTTTAGGTAGAGTTCCACTGACATAACTTTACAAGATTTATACTTGTTCTGTTGAATGAACCTAACTTCCACATAGAAAAAGCAGAGAATGGATTCTGAGTGCTTAGTCTTAGTATTCTTGCTAGTGAAAAATTCTTTCCAATGTGCATTTTTCCACACAGAAAAATTTAAGTTGGAAATGTGTGGTGTAAGATGGTGGCTTCCAGCAAACCTTGACCCAATCATGTAAAGTGGGATTAATCGTGCCTATTTGCCCCGAAAGCTATTTGGGATCCTCAGATGAGACTAGAAGTGCAAAGTGTA
The DNA here is from genome assembly GCA_007922755.1 of Pedetes capensis. Classification (NCBI taxonomy): domain Eukaryota; kingdom Metazoa; phylum Chordata; class Mammalia; order Rodentia; family Pedetidae; genus Pedetes; species Pedetes capensis. Next base: position 10,382 of record VMDO01021253.1, read on the forward strand.
CTTATAAATAAGTAAGGATTTTTACTGCTAAGATCAGCACAGAGGCAAGCTGGGGCTTTTCTGTCTCAGAACTGTCGATTCCGCAGACACGGGTGATGTGTGGGAGACGTGAGAACTAGGATCACCTGCAATCACTGTGGCAAACGACCCTGTCTCCAAGTCTGAGGTGTGTGGGCTCACCTCAATACCTATGAACAGTGATTCTCTGTACTTTGCAACAGGCTCTATTATTGGCACCAAGTATACTGTAATTATCCCCTCTGTACAATGGACTTCTATTACATTTTATTATTTATCTTCAGCCATTCAAAAATACACTACAGCTAATTTTGGTTAAGCATTTCTTTACCTAATTCCTTTACATTTTATTTTTTTAAGGAATGTACTGCTAGGGATGAAATAGGAATAGTACAAAGACACTAAATATTTGGCAACAGTGGTATAGGAAGTAATAAGCAATATCGTGAAACAATTTTGCCAAAGAGACATCATTAACCAATCATTGCTTCCATTATTCTGTTTCTTCTTTTTATTTGCAACTACTCTTCCTGAGGAGAGATTTCCACCTGTAATAAAGCTGCTGGAATCATAAATATATCTTTTAAAGACCTTGAAAATGATATTACCCACATATCCAAAGAGAAAAACAAAGCACATTTAGTGAGACATTTTCTGAAAAAAAAATCACATTTTCACAGTTTATTTATAAATGATATTTATATGTGTTTGTCTAACATAATCATGACTCAGATTTTGCTGTAAGGAATTTCAATTAATATTAGCAAAACTGAGGGAGAGAGAAGAATTTAACAAAGTCTTCAGTCCTTTTAATAAATAATAACAATATGTAGAAATCTAGTGATTTGTGCTTTCCAAAAAATTCAAAATATATCTTTTTTTGAGAAAGGGTCTTGCTATGTAGCTCAGGTTGCCCTCAAACTTACAATCCTCCTGCCTCAGCCGCCATAGTGCTGGGATTACAGGCATGTACCACCATGTCTAGCCCTCAAAATATATCTTAAATAGAAAATACTTTCAGAATTTCAGGTAACCATTTCATCTATACCAACATTTTTGGTCAGAAATATAGAGTTTTAGAGTTTTCTCTCTGATGCTAGCTACAATGTTGTAGTCAGCTGAAAATCATTTTAAATCCTAGAATACAGGTGATTTTGTGTGATTGGGAATTTCACTCAAATACAAAGAACTGCTATCTTGAAACTAAGAATTATCAAAATTGCTAACTTGGGGATAATTCCATACTTTGGGATCTCTCTTCCATACTTTGGAATGCCTCTTCAAAATGTCAAAGGGTGACTTCTTTTTGCTCATACAATTTTTTAACAAAGTGCCCAGTTTTCAGTGATGATTTCCTCCTAACATTTACATAACTCTTTTTATTTGCATAGAGGAAAGTGGGCAGTAGTCCTTAAACTCAGCAACCTACTGTAGATATTTCCAAAGGTCAAAAGGAATCAGGGATTTTTCTAACTAATATACCCTGCCATAATTCAAACAAAATGTTATGAGTGTTCTTATTTTAATGTTTAAAGTAAAATGACTCTGTTCCTCAATAGTTGTAAATCATTCTATGGGGATTATAATCTTCTATGCAACTCACATTCAGAAGGCATTTGACAAATAGGCTGAACTTGCTTAACTCTTCTGAAGAGTAAACCCAGGGACTCAAAGGCCTTGCCCAACAAACAGTCACTTCTGAAATGCTCCCACACCATCACAGCATGTTGACTGGTGTCAGTCCCTGAACTTGTAAAGAATCAAGATTCTTACACTGGTTCAGATAAGAATTTTCTGATTACAATGTACTGTAATTGATTAATTATATGACAGCTGTCCTTATTGGACAATGAATCCTGTATGGACAGGGATTGCCATTATCAGCTGTAATAGCATAAGCATTTTGGTATTTCCTGATTTAAAAACAAAAGAAAACTTTTCTATATTTTCTCAAACTTCTGACACCAATGTGTGAAGGTTTCCCCTTAAAAAACAGTTCTTCAATTTTTGGTAGACACTGACCAAATGTCCTGCACTATAACCCAATGTGGACACTATCTGCCCAGGGACACTAACTACCTAGAGTTACTACAGACCCCACAAGTGAAGGGTTCAGTTGCACAAAACTGCCCTCCACTTCAGACACCAGTTGTAAATAATGTGTGCCCAGCTTACCCATGAGATTGTTTGATGAGTCTATAAATTAGAAGTTCCCACAACCTCTTCCTCAGATTTGATGATTTTAAAAAAGATCACAGAACACGGGCAAAGCTTACTTACCACTACTGGTTTACTCTGAAGAATATTTAAAGTATATACATTAAGAGATTCATAGGGTAAGCTCTGAAAGGCCCCTGAGCACAGGAACTTTTGTCTTCATGCTGTTTGGGGTGTACCACCCTTTGGGCATATAGATGCACTCTTGTTCACCAACCCAGAAGCCCTCTCCATTGCTTTGGTTAGGGTTTTTATGGAGGCTTTATCATATAGACAAGATTTAATCTCTGGCTACTGGCAGTCAACTCAACCTTCAGCCCATCTCCCTTCTTTGGAGATCAGGAGTGGGACTGAAAGTTCCAACCCTCAGCTGGGCACAGTGGCGCACACCTGTAATCCCAGCTACTTAAGAGGCAGAGGCAGGAGGATCCCAAGTTTGAGACCAGAGGCAGTCTGTGTAATTTAGTGAACCCCTGTCTCAGAAACTTAAAAAATGGGCTGGGGGAGCAGCTCAGTGGTATAGCACTTGCAAAGCATGGAAGTGCAAGGCCCTGGGTTCAACCCTCAGCACTGGAAAAAAAAAAAGAAGAAGAAGAAAAAGAAGAAGAAGAAAGGAAGAAAGAAAGAAGGTTCCAACCCTCTAACCATGTGGTTGATGCTCCTGGCTATCAGATGCCTTCCCCCATCCTTAGAAGGTTTTCATAAGTCATTTCATTAATATAAATTCTGGTGTGGCTAAAGAGTTTTGTTATGAGTAAAAAAAGATATTCATTTCACCTTTGCCCCTCCAGAGTCTGCTCAGAATCTGGGGTCAAAACCCAAATATTAGAATACTTATTGCAATACTTTTCTTATCCCTGAGGATCTCTGGCCAGGAGCTATGGCCAGGACAAAATATGTAGTTCTTATTATATCATATTGTTACATTTGGCAAAGAATTGTTGATGCAAAACACAGCTCTTGTTCCATAGGAAAGAGATTGTTCAATCTGAGCCAAATATGACTGATCATGGCCAGCAAACACAGATTTGGGGTCCCTCAAAAAATGCTCCACTATGGAAGAGGGTACATGAACTTTTATAATCATAGAACAAAAGAAAATCATAAATCAATGTGTTCACCAAATACAGTGGTGGAGGCAGGTGGGCTACAGCGGAGTGAGGTGATCTGTTCTGGAGTTTTCAGATGTTATCTTACAGCATTCTTAGCTGAATGGTTGGTGGAAGCTAGAGGTCTGCTAAGTTTAATGATATATTCCAAGAGTTTTACCTAGGACTCATGAGTACTAGGTACTATGTAAAACCCTTGGAATATATCAGATACAGGAGTCAATGGTAAATGGCTATTAAACTCTTGGAATATATCAGATACAGAGGTCAATGGTATATGGATATTAAAAGGAACTAAAGACAGCTCAGGGGCTGGGATTTAGCTCAGTTGGTAGAGTGCTGCGCTGCAGTCTCTGAGGTCCTGAGTTCTATTCCCAGCACCGCAAAAATGGGAGAAGGACGTGGCAACCCACTCCCTAGGCAAACCAGAAACAGTCAGCCATTGAAAACCCTATGAGGGTCGCTATGAGTCGGACTTGACTGGACAGCACCCAACAACAACAAAAATAGCTCAAGAGAACTTTGGGTCTCAGTTTACAATGTTCCTTCTTTCCATAATCACAATGTTCTACTCATCCAAACAGTCTGCAGGATCTTCAGTATATACATAGTCTATCGAGAGAACTGCAGACACCAAATAAATATTTCTGAATAAGTTAATGACTATTCAAAAACTTCTTAGGAGATCAATTTCCTCATTTACATAAAGATATATAATTAAATGTTCTGCAAGGTGACGTTGAGCTCAATGAATCTTTACTTCTAAAAACTCATGATTCTATTTAAAAAAAGTAGATTTTCCGGATAACTTATGTTAATTAAGATGGGTTATTGTTTAACAACTATTTAGCTTACATGGAAGCTAACAATTATATACACTCAGAAAGGAGATGGAAGAGGAGAAACTCTTATGTGTGGCCAGATCTGTACATAGGCTCTCAGCCTGTCCAGCAGCCCTTCCCTTGTGACCAGACTCTGAGACCAGCTAAAGCCTGGACATATCTGGACGTAGATTCCTTAAATAACAAGGTGCTTAAGTAATTTTTCAGGAAATACCTTCAGAACAATCAAGTGCAGGTAAAATCTGCTTTTCAAAAATGGAAATTTGGAGAAGAAGCCCACTGATCTGGTGAAGGCTGTTTTCTGTTTCTTGTTTTTGTTTTTATGTTCAGTACTGGGGATTGTACATGCCAAATAAGCAGTCTATCACTGAGCTGTTATGCCCAGCCCTTTTTGAGACAGGGTCTGGCTGAGTCACAAGTTGCTCCTAGCCTTGAACCTGTGATCCTCCTGCCTCAGGCTTCTGAGTAGCATGGATTACAGGTGTGCTTCATGTGGCTGGTCAATTACCAGTTGACATCATAAGCTCAAAATCCCCCTCCCAAAACCTGGTAACATCCCCTGGAGAGAAACATGTGACTTGTGGAGAGTCATGATGACTGCCTACACCTGACCAACAGAACTCTAAAACTTCTCCTCACCATCCAGTCAAACAATTTCTCTCCTCTCCCTTCCTGCAAGTGCCCCGGCTACCAACTGATTTGACCTTTTTGCCCTGTTCTCCATGCTAGGCAACCTCACAATAAAGCTTGCTCTTTTCCCAAAAAACAGCGTCATGGTATTGGCTTCTATGCACATCAAGGGGTGAGCCTTTGCTTGGAACCAGCTCCCTGGCAAATTTGCTCATGATATTGTGGAAGAAGATGTCCTGGGGCTGGGGAGAAGGATCTGCCTGCTTCAGGAAACACTAAGGCATCATAGGATGGGTATTAGAACATCAAAGTTGTAGTATGACAGGCACTCCCCATATATATTTAGATACACAAGCCAAATGGCTTCAAGAAATTTCTTCCATAAGTTTTGGCTTCCTCAGCCAGACGAGAAATGTAAGAAGGATCCCAGAAAGGATTTTGAGAGGAGAATGGTAAAGAGAATTTTTTGGAGAAAGGTAAGGCCTTGCTGTTCCAGGCAGTAGACTGCTGCAGTCCATCACCATGCCTTTGGAAGAGAGCTTTGGAAGAGAGCTTTTGGGAAATGATGTGAGGAACTTTGAAATCTGTTCCCATCAGTGGTGATCTCAAAGGATTAAGTCCTACTTCTTGCCTTAGAAAACTGAAGCTGACTGTGGACTGAGGCTCAGTTCACCCTAGAGGATAAGCAAGGCCTCTCAGAGTCCTACTGAGGTAGTAAGACCTGAGAAGTTTGCACCCTTGGGAGGACACTGTCTCCTTGTTTGTGAGCTAGGCATGGAAAAAGTCACAGGGACCCAATTTAGGGAAAAATGATGAAAACACATTCAGCAAAGAAACTTAAAGTGAATAGCGGCCTTGGGGACTATTAGAACATGTTGAAAGACCTCCAAAGATGTGGTATGAGTCTTCAAACATTTTCCATAGCCAGAGAGGCCAAATCCAACTCACAATCCTGAACACTCAGGCTTCTACAATGAAACAGATTAGAATTGGTGAGGAAGAGAAGACTTTGAGTAAATCACAGAACTGGAAATTTCAATTACGAAAGTAAAGTGATGCTTATGACCAAAACCTGACTATATAATATTGGTTGGAACTGCAAAAAAGTGATATTTGCTAGAGTTTTAAAGGTGTGGCAACAGGAAGATGATTTAATACCATTTAATGTATTGGAGGGGGCTGGGCATTAGCTCTTTTGGTAGAGTACTGTTCTGTGCTCTCTGAGGCCCTGGGTTTGATCCCCACCACCACAAAAAAGGACCTGGCAGCCCACTCCCAAAACAGTGCCCAATCAGTCTTTGAAAACCTTATGAACAGCAGAGAAGCATGAACATAGTGCTGGGCATGGCACAGTGCCAGGTAGTGTTTCATTCTGCTGTATGTAGGGTCTCTATGAGTTGGACCCGACTCGACGGCACCTAACAATAACAACAACAACGAGTTGGAGGACGTAAAAATAAATTTATGTTTTGATCTTAATGTCTGTGTCTTTGCTTGTGCAAAATACTAGTTATATCACATTTGTCTCAGATTTTCCAGTTTCATAGCACAGTTTATTGTTGTCAGGTGCTGTTGAGTTGGCTACTGGATTATCTTTGTTGCAGATGTTTGAAGTTTTCAAACAGTGCATTTTCTTTAAGAGATGAGCAGAAAAGGCTTCGAATAAGAGACTCCTTTTTTGGATATTGCATTACCAGTTAAATCTATGAGAAGAGCATCAGGGTTACCTTGCTATTTAGCAGTATCCTCATCTGGTTTCTAGTGGACAGGGTGATGCACAGTCCACATGCCTTTCATGGAAAGGTTTGCTTCCCTACCTGTTGGGCATACTGTAGGCTGACAACCGTCCTGTTTCAAGATCTTCCGAGATTGTGTCAGCGGATTGCAGTCAGCCTCCTCAACCAAGATCAAGTCTTTTTCCCTAGTACTCCACATCCAATGACTAATCAAGGTAGGCCTATGAAGGATTAGATATCTTAATCCAAGCAAAAATAACTTGGTTGGCTATTTGAGCTTCAGAGCTCACCATGGGGTCGTTTGAGACCCATTTGGAGAGCTTCCCAGCTCAACTTCTTCCTCTACCACTTCGCAATGTGGATGCTGAGGCCATTCCCTAAGAAATATCCTCCTCACTATGCTCCATCTCAGAGCGCTTCCCAGAGAACCTGTCCTACAATAGTGACTCTCTGCATTAGTTTGTGTCATTGCAATATCCATTCATGTCAAATTCCCAGATATTCACATGCATAGTGCTATCCCTACAAAGTTTTGAGCTTGGAACAACTGAACTAGTACATGCATGCTTAGTTAAAAAATTATATAATGTAGAGCTGGGCACGGTGGTGCACGCCTGTAATCCCAGTGGCTCAGGAAGTGGAGGCAGGAGGATCTCAAGTTTGAGACCAGAGGCAGTCTGCGTAGCTTAGCAAGACCCTGTTTCAAAAAGTTAAAAAAAAAAATTGGGCTGGGGTACAGCTCAGTAGTCCAGCACTTGCAGAGCATACAAGTGCAAGGCCCTGGGTTCAAACCCCAGTACCTCAAAAAAAAAAAAAAAAAAAAGGTATAAAATGTAACATGTAAAATTAAAATTTATGAATGTGTCTTCTGTGAAATTTAAATAATAAGATGCATTCTTTGTGTTAGAGCCATGTACTTAGCATGTGTAAAGCCCTAGGTTTGATACCTATGACATATAAAATTATATATACATACATATATAAATGTGTTATGTATATTTATATGCTACTTTGCATGGAGCATGTGACTCAATACTACTTAATTGAATTCAGCAAAATTGTTTTAATGGCAAGTCTTTTAGCAAAAGTAACTGTTTTGAAAAGTAATTTTATTATAAGCATCTTTCATAATGACTTTATCTCAATTGATAGAGTGCTGCTCCACACTCTCTGAGGACCTGGGTTCAATCCCCAGCATGACAAAAAAATGGGAGAAGGACATGGCAATCCACTCCTGAAGCAATCCCAAAACAATCAGCTATTGAAAACCCTATGAGGATCGCTCTGAGTCACATCCAACTTGACAGCACCTAACAACAACAATCTGTACTAGAAAGTCTAGGTTAATAGAATACAAAATTATTTCCAACTGTTACATTGAAGATGAAAGTTCACATAACTCATGCCATGGTGTTTTCAGTAGCATCATATGGTTGTCAAAGCTGGACATTGAATAAGGGAGACAGGAAAAGAATTGATGTTTTTGAATTATGGTGCTGGAGATGAATATTGAATATATATTGGGCTGCAAAAAGAACCAACAGATCTTTCCTAGAAGTGCAACTAGAGTGCTCCTTGAAAGCAAGGATGGCTAGACTGCATTTTACGTATTTTGGACATGTAGTCAGGAGGGACCAATCCTTGGAGAAGGACATCATGTTTGGGAGAATGGCAAGTCAACAAAAAAGAGGAAGACCCTGAACTAAATGGATTGACAGTGTCTGCAACAAGGGACTTAAACATAAAAAAGATCATGTGCATGGGACAGAATCAGGGAGTGTCTCATTCTGTTGTAACTAGGACCTCTATGAGTGGGACATGGTTGGATGGCATCTAACAATAACTATATAAATTTATGGTATCTAACTAACTATTTCTATATCTATATCTATATCTATATCTATATCTATCTATCTATATCTATATTTTTCATTTATTCCTTGGAGTTTATGGTGACATCCCCAATTACTCTAACCTAGAGTCCTCTGGATGCCATTTCCATGCACTTGGTCCTATCTGCAAGTTTCTATTTAATAAAAAAATAGAAAAATAATAATTTTATCACTCTCTAAACAGCAAAACAATAATGACATAATAAGATTATGAACCCTCTGTGCCTTTCCAAAGTTGATCTAACAATGCACACATAGGCTTTCATCTCCATTTCATTTTGGCAGTGTTTTTATACTTGGACTTCAGAGGCATAGTCAAATCTTCCATGTAATGAGTCTTTAAAGCTAACTGTGCTTTTGCTTAATCCATACATATTTATTATGAATTCATTATGAAATTGTATTTTCCACTATATCACAAGGCTACACAGAAGACATGCCTTTTTACATGGTCCCTTTATAAATTTGATAAGCATGTTTGTTCAGATTAACTGATAGGAGTGAGTTGTTCTTTATACTAATTTGCCCTGATGTGAGTTTTGTTTCAAATTATTGCTCCTTTAAGACTCCAGCATTTGCTCACAGTGATGTTTAGAACAGGGCAGTACATGCAGCACTTGACTCATTACCACTTAATTGAATTCAACAAAATTGGTTCAATGGCAAGTCTTTTAACAAATGTGCCTGTTTTGAGAAGTAATTTTATTATAAACATTTTTCATAGTGACTTTATTATTGACTATGTACTAGAAAGTCTAGGTTGATAGAGCACAAAATTATTTCTATGCCTCTTTACCCTAATTTCACTTCATTCTAAGCTCATGCCAAGCTTCAGCAAAGACATGCTAAGTTTGCTTCTGGTTTGAATATTTCTATTCACACAACGAAGATACACCCAAAGAAGTGACAATGGGAGGAACCAGGGCCTAAGTTTTCATCTCTTCAGACAATATTTAAATTATGTATGTCTCTAATCTCACTCTTGGCCCTAGAACTACTCCAATGGTCACACATGCTCACATGTTCCTAGTAAATATATACATATGATTTCCATATATTTTCAGAGGCTATAGGAATGTGCAGTGCTCTATCCTCTTCTGAGGGCTTTGTCTTTGTGCTATTCCTGATTATTTGACTTTATCTGTTATATTAGTTAAGGTTCTCCAGAGAAACAGAACTAATATAGTGTACATAATTATAGGTCTTCTATTAGATTGGCTATACAATCAAAGGTTGAATAGTTCCACAATGGTGGCTTACAGACTGGAGACACAGGAAAACTGGTAGCTGCTCAGTCCAAGAAGCTGGAAGCCTCAGTGGGAGAGAACCCAATGATGCAGTCCCAGAGCAGGAGCAGAGGTCTGGAAGAGCTGTTGGTGCAAGTCAACATTCAAAGGCTAAAGCACCTGGAGTCTGATGTCCATAGGAGACAGAAGCAGCGAAATTCACATCTGCTCAAGAATAGTCAAACATGCAGTCACAAGCTTCTCCTTTCTTCTACTTTTTCTTTCCATCTGGGCCCCCAACCTATTGGATGGCATCACTCACATTTAGGACAGATCTTCCACATTCAATTCAACTTACCCACACTCTAGAAACATTCTCACAGATATACCTAGAAATATGCTTTATCAGTTTTCTAATCATCCTTCAATCCAGTCAAGTTGACAATCAAGACTAACCATCGCAAGTGTCTACATATGTGATTATTTCATTACTCACTCTTACCTCTACTACACTTACTTTTCTTGAGGGTAGTTACCATGTCTATTTTGTTCATTATTTTTTCCATGGATCTAGGATAATGCCTTGCCCATAGTAAACATTTAGTAAATACTGTGGTTTAGGTTTGAACTTAAGAGTCCTCTCTGCTGGTTCAGTTGAGATTTTTCCATTCCTCTCTTCCCTTGGGAAAATTCTTGGGTTCCTTACAGCCTTCACAAATGTTTACCATTCAAGAATGGGCTGATAAGAGTTGTGATTCACTGACAGTAAGCAAAGCTTGTTGGTTGTGGGGCATCACCCTGCTGCTGGACTCACTCTGGCCATTAAGTGGGAACCAGCCCCTGAGGACCCGCTATCTGGTGAGGTGGAGCCAAGCACCGCAGAACTGCGCCACCCAGAAAGGAGGCTTATGCCCATGGCTACTCTGACAAGCCTTGAGAAAGGCAGGCTCAGAGATTCATGCCCACAGCAGCTCCTTGCTTCTTTCTTCCCAGCGAAGACACTGACTCCAAGTGCTCTGTTCAAACAGCTTTTTATTGCTTTGTCTTTCCTGGTCGATGGAATGGATCCTGACTGCTCCATTCACCACCCTTATATCTTCTTCAGAGGCTAGCCAGGGATCAATAAGAGGTAGTCACCCCATACAGATTTTGGCCAATCAAGGGGGTATGCAAATTTGGGTTTGTAAAAGCGGGCAATCAGGGGTGGTTCCTGAACGGTCCAATCAGGAGCCATTCAGTGGTTTGGAAACAGCCAATCAGTATCGAGGAAAGGGATTGGATGCCAGTGCCATCTTTAGAAGCTCACCGCCCATGGGTTCCCAGATGTAGGGCAAAGGTTATTGCCTGGGGGAAAAGCCTCAGACCTCCAAGTGGGCCTAGATAGGCCCCAGGGCAAACTGCCTCTCTAGGCAGTGCCCTACAGTTGGTAACATTGATTTAGTACTTAAAATGCTAGGAGTGATTCATAAGAGGTGCTAAAGACCTGAACTGGGTAAAAGGTATCAAAGAAAAATGGAAAGCTTACAGTCTTGTTTCCTACTGTGCTAATATGTGGAAGCACACATGCATTTATACATACTATGGAAGCCATTGTTATGTGAAGAGTTGCTGAATTCCCATGAGAAAAGGAAGATAATTCCACTTTCTATTCCTAGGGACCTCCTTAAAGCATTCTAGGTCAGGATAATAGTTTTAACTAGAAGAAATCTGAGCCAAGAAAAGCCATGAATGATTGGAAGGCACTGTATGTCCATTAAGTATGCTTTTGCACTCAAAAGATCTAATAGATCTAATAGTGTGGAATATGGGATTGAGAATAAAAACAAAGGCATTAGAGCAATAGACACAATAAACTAGCCATCACAGGAGTCAGTTCTGAGGACAATCCCCTTGCAGTATATAGTCCTTGTATACCTACATTCCAGTGCAGACTCATTTCAGATCACAAATGTGTTAGACATCCTTGGGAAAGACCAGCAAGCACACTGACTGAAGGGAAGAAGTTTGGGAGGAAGGTAGCTTCTGATACTAATTCCTGACCTGTGGGTTGTAAAACTATACTGCTAAATATCCAGAGTACAGGTTTGAATTTAATTTAATTTTATTTTATTTTATTTTATTTTAGCTGTACTGGAGGGCTGAACTCAGGGCCTCATGCATTCTTTGTAAGTGCTTTACCACTGGGCTGTACCCCTGGTCCTTTTAAATTTTTTTTTTTATATTAAGATAGGATCTTTCTAAATTGTATAGGATGCCCCTGGCCTAGAACTTGCAATCCTCCTGCCTCTGTCTCCTGAGCAGCTGGGATTACAGGTGTGTGCCACCACACTCAACTTGATTGTTGTTTTTAATGTAGTAGGTGATGCATAGCAGACAGGTCACTTCTTCACTAAGCCATGCACATCCCAAGCAGTATGCCTTTCAAATATTTTTCTCCTTCTCCATCTCCTCCTCCTCTTCCTCATCCTTCTTCCTCTTATCACTCATAGAAATATTAGCTGCTATCATCCATTCCTTCTGCCACTGCCTCTTCCATGGTTACTTTCTCTTGAGAGAATTTGAATTGGCTCTCATAGGACATTCTCATTCCATTTACTTTTGATCCTGATCCACTTTTCAGACCCCTGGGAGGAAAATGTAAGAATTATCATTTGGATATGAAGCCTCCACCAAAGTCTCATATGTTGATGGCTTTGTCCCTGGCTATGGCACTACTGAGAGGTGACTGGATCATGAGGATAGTAACTCCATCAATGGATTAATCCATTGACAGTTCATAGCTGAATGGACTGTTGTGGTGAGGTATAGTTAAGAGGAAGAAGGTCATTGAGGCCTTCTGTAGGGTGTATCTTGTCTGTGGACCCTTTCTATTGTTCATCTTGCTCACAGTCTCCTCTCTCTCTTTCTGCTTCCTGGCTGCAGTGAGGTAAGCAGCTTTGTTTTACTACATGTTCCCCATTATATTCTGCTTTACTACAGCCTATAAGCAATAGATCCAGCTGACCACGGACTGAAAAACCTTTGAAACTATGAACTAAAATATATATATTTCCTATTTTAATAGATTTTTCTCAGGTGCTTTAGCACAGCAATAAAGATGTGACACACAATGAGTTCCTCTAATGCCCTGACTTTTCTGCATAGAAATTTCCCATGATTGTCCACTATCTAAGGTCTAAGTTCCTTCTCATAACATATAAGGGTTCTTTTGTTGTAATTTAGCCATGAGTCTCACAAGGTTTATCCAGTGGTCTATGTTCTAGCAGAGATCTACTTGTGATTCCCCACAGAAAACATACTCCATGTCATGTACTTTTTTGCACAATGTTCTTTTAGTGGGAATTCTTTCCCTTTTCTCCTTGCCTATGTAACTTCTAATTATGCTAGTGTTTAGAGCTGAAGTACAAGGTACATAATGAGCCAGACTGATAATTGACATCACATAATTTACTCAATTACTGATGTCTAATATCCTGACTCTTAAAAAGCCCCAGGGATTCCAGCCTTCCAGGATGTGCCTTTGCATAATCATTAAATCTCCTCTTATTGAGTGTGAGCTGGACTTACTGACATGCTTGGTTGTTTTTTGTTTATTTGTTCCAAGCTAGGCAAGTACTCTACCACTGAGCTACATCCCCAGCCCTGACATACTTCTAATAACAAGAAGAATAACGCAGAAATGATGGGATATGGTTCATAGACTAGGTCATGAGACAGTGTAGATTCCTTTGTCTCTCTATTTTTCTCCCCTTGAATAAACTATATACCATGACATAAATAGCCTTATGGAGAAACCCACATAGTGAAGAAATGAAGTCCTATGACAGGGGTCATAGACACAAATTTAACAGTTAAAATAATAAAGCCATTAAACAATTATTTTCTAGAAAGAGTATAGAATGGAAAAACACCCCCATGAATTTGAAGGGACACAAGGATTTCTTAAATTAAAAACAAAACATTCCCTCTAGCCTCAGTCAACCTACAGATAACTGCAGCCCAAAGAGATATTGGGGCTTCATGAGACACCTTGAGCCAGACTATCCAGCTAAGAGGTCCTTAGATTCCTAACTCACAGGAATTATGAGATAATAAATGTTTGTTGATGTAATATGCTAAAATTGGGGAAAATTTATTCATAAAAATAGATGCAACATGCAACTAACTGAGCTTCTACATGCCAAGGATGGTCCTAAGGACAATCAGGACCAGATAAATACTTAGTCCTCATGGGAAAAAAATCCTATTATTAAGTTTTTAGTATTCATTTTTATTAATATGCTGAATGCACAAATATGGTTTCTGGGGCTGAGAAAAGTATTATTATTTACTTACTGTATGCCTCAATTCTTGCCTATGATGTGATGAGAGGAGAGCCAGATGCAGCGTATGCATGAAGGGGGTTGCAGGTGAAGAACCCTAAAAAATCAATCTGGATATTTATATGTAATAGTCTGTTGTCTCTCCTTCCCCTTTGGGAGACTTTCTGGAAACACAATAGGAAAGATCCTGGGTTCTTACTCAAATTTTATGGAATGAAAACAAATCTCTCCAGGGGAAAGATAAGCTGACTAGCAGGGATGTCTCCATAGTCCCAGATCTCAGCCATGCTTGATATGCACACATACCTCCTGTGGCTTGCTCTTTGGCAAGATTCCATGTTTTAAGAAAATTTGCCCAGAAACCTCTAACTGTGCAAAAACATAAAAATATCTTCCCTAGAACCCCACAACTATTATAACATGTTCACCATAAAATTAATTATAAAATGAAAAAATGTGAAACAGATTATTCATGATGAGAATAATAAAATGAATTAGAGAAGAGAAACTAACAATTCTTTGCACCCAGTATCAGAACATATCAGATTATTAGAATCTATCTAACTAAAGATGAATAATTTATGGAAAGCTAAAAGGCATTACTAAGAAAAAATTTAAAAATATAAATAAATGCAGTGAATATACCAATGATTAAAAGGTTCAATATTGCTAAAGTGTCTATTCTTTCCAAACTGGCCTATACATTTAATACAATACCAATGAAAATCCCAACAGGTCCTTTTGTAGAAACTGACAAGCTAATTCTCAAATTTTTGTAGAAAAAAGAGATCTAAAATAGCTAATGCAATTTAAAAAAATAAAGGACAGTTCAGAAATCAATAATTACTATAAATATACCTACCACAAATTATAAAATATATATACTATTGGTGTAAGGATAGATAAATAGACCAGCAGAACAGAGGGAAGAGTCCATTATTAATAAAGTTTCATCGTATAGTAGGGCAAAAGATAGCATCCTCAGGTAAGGGAGCTACATAAAGTGGATGTCCATAAAGAAAAAAGTAAATATCAACATCACCTCAAACAACCCACAAAACTTAAATCAACCTGGGTCAAAAGCATACATTTAACAGTTAAAATAAGCCATTAAACAACTACTTTCTAGGAAGAAGATAAAATGGAAAATCATCCCTATCAATTTGAAGGGACAAAGGGATTTCTTAAATGAAAAACAAAAAAGCTCCATAAGTGAAAAATATGGATAAATTATACTTTAATAATAATAACTTCTGTCCATTAAAGAGATTAAGAGAACGGATCCACTAAGAGACTGGCTAGTTGTTGTTGTTAGGTGCCCAGTCAGGTCTGACTCATAGCAGCTCTATGTACAATAGAATAAAACATTCCCTGACACTGTACCCAGCACTATGTCAGTACTTCTCTGCCATTCATAGGGTTTTCACTTGTCTGGGGAGTAGGCTGCCAGGCCCTTCTCCCATTTTTGTGATGCTGGGGATCGAAAACAGAGCCTCAGAGCATGCAGAGCAGCACTCAACCAACTGAGCTAAATCCAGAGATCCTGGCTAGATCTGGGAGAAGATATTTGCAAGGACATATATTCTTCCAAAGACTCTTGTATTGAAAATATAAATAACTCCTACAAATAAACAAGAAAAAGAAATACAATCATCTAACCTATGTCACAACTTATGGCTGCTGTAAGATTTAGAGGAGATAAGGCTTCTAAACAGTACATAAAAATTTTTGCAAATAGTTTTCATTATGTCTGTAGCCATAGCACCCTGACATCACATCCTGCCTGATCTTGGAAGCTAAGCATGGTCAGCCTGGTTAGTCCTTGGATGGGAGACTGCTTGGGAATAACAGGTGCTTCAGGCTATGGAGAAGGACCTGGCAAGACAATCTCAAAACAATCCACCATTGAAAACCCTGTGAAGAGCAGAGAAGCACTGACAAGAGTGCTGGGTATGGCACAGTGTCAGGGAGTGTTTTGTCTGTTGTACATAGGGTCACTACATTGGACCTGACTCAATGACACCTAATAAGTTTTTATTGTTGTTATTATTATTTTATCTTTACTATCACTCAAAGGACCAACGGCTGCTAGAATTACAGTCTAGTCTCAGTGTGAGGAGCTCTCTGCATAAGTTCTGAATACTTATACATTGACACTCTTTTACTGTTGATTTTAATTTTTATTCATTTACGTATATTTTTGTTGATCAGTGCTGGGGACTGAACCCGGGCCTTGCATATTCTAAGCAGTTGCTCTACCTTTGGGCTACACCCCAGTTCCATACTATTTTTCTTTAAAAATAAGAATAATAAATTCTGAAATTTAATACTATGCCTAATAGGATGATATATGGGATATTTTGAACGAATGAATTTTTAGTTCAGTTACTCTTCACTTGTTGTTGTTAGGTGCCCTTGAGTAGGGTCCAACTCATAGCAACCCTGATAGGAGGTTTTCAGTGGCTGATTGTTTTGGAATCGCTTCAGAAGTGAATAGCCACATCCTTCCTGCATTTTCGTGGTGCTGGAGATTGAACCCAGGGCCTCCAAGTGTAGAGCAGCACTCTACCAGCTGAGCTAAACTCAGCCCTTACACTTTACTAGGTCTAAAATATTCAAACTTGTACCTAACTCAAATAATCTCACCAACTCCATTAAAGCCATCAAACAAGTAACACCCATTGATTAAAGTTCTCATTTTTTTTACATTCAAAGATAGGGAGGGATTTACAGTCTGTGAGACTTAGGCTAAGTACTTCTTCTGATTGTGGAATATGACACGTTTCATTTGTCCTTTGATACAGCTATACCAAGTGTAAAAGAATTATGTTTTCAAAATGTAATAACACATTAAAGTTTCTTATAGAGTTAAGGAAGTAAGACCTCAAGAAGACCTTGATCCCAGTGATGTTTGAACTGGAGTAGGAGTACCATGTGCATCTGAGAAGTCCCAGGACATGCATGGCATGGGTGGGTGTTCCATTAACATCAATTTTATTCTGTCAAATGGAAGGAAAATGATAATAATTTAGATAATATTTAAAATAGATTAATAATTTAAGAGTAGTTTGAAGCATTTTCATATTAAAATATTGATCTGTATTATAAAGAATATATAAAGTATATGACAATTTCAAACAAAATCTAAGAATTCAGATTTTATCCACCTGCTGAGGGGTCCCTTTGACAAGAAGTCCTATGGTTACAAGAATATATGTTCAAGTTCCTCCTCATGGGTAAAGTTTGTAAAACACTCAGTCCAAGTAGACCAATCCCTTTATTTTTGAATTGAAGACTCTGAGGTTCAAATAGGCTTAGTGGCAGAACCAGGGTCAAATACCAAAATTCTGCCACTTCATCTTCAAGGATTTCATTGTCTTTCCAGGATAGAATAGGTGATGTTTGCATGAAACACTGACTTTATGCCTTAAATTGAAGCAATATTTATTGGTTTACCAAGTCATCTAAGGAAAAGATCTTGAGACTCTCATGTTTCTGCTTGCTAAGCTGAACTGAATTTTTGGATTAGTCTTCACTGACCTCCAGACTGATATTTAGTAATTAGTTTGTGGGATTAAAAAGTGTTCCCTTAGTGTCAGTTAAGCTTAACACAAATGCCCTGACTGGGATTCCAGTTTTTGTAAATATTGCACATAAGGATGAACCATGGGGCACAAAATCACATTGCAATGTTATTTGCAGTGATAACTCCTCACTGTCTAGGTCTGAAAGTAGCATTGAAAAGTGGTAGTTATTAAAAATGCAGCATATATTCATTCAGGGACACAAAGCACTGCTCTAATTAGGGTTATAATTTTCAGAACATTCTTAAGCATTATTGCTTTTTCTGTTTTTCCCCTAAGTTAGAGAAATGGGGGTAAACAGATTTACCAAATTCTTGCTAATCAGAATGACGTAAACCTTCTGATTTTTATGTTTTCCAAGTTTTTACTCAGAGAATAATGAGAAGAGTTTGATTGGATACACTTATGTTATGGTTTGAATATGAAATGTCCCCCACAGGCTCATGTTTGAATACTTGGTCCCCAGCAGGTGGTGCTATTTTGGGAGGCTCTAGGAAGTAGATCGGGGCTGGGATTTAGCTCAGTTGGTAGAGAGCTGAGCTGCAGTCTCTGAGGTCCTGAGTTCAATTCCCAGCACCGCAAAAATGGGAGAAGGACCTGGCAATCCACTCCCAAGGCAATCCCGAAACAATCAGCCATTGAAAACCTTATGAGGGTCACTATGAGTCAAATACCGACTCAATGGCACCTAACAACAACAACAACAACAGGAAGTAGATCACTGTGGTGGGCTTCTGAAGGTTACACTTGGCCCCTAGTTCCTATCTTGTTCTCTTTGCTTCCTGGTCTGCCATGATGTGAACACTTGTCCTTTGCCACATGCTCCCACCATCGTGATGTTCTGCCTAAGTGCTAGGAGCCAAGCAGCTATGGAACCTCTGAACCTATGAGCCAAAATAAACCTTTCATTCAATAAGTTGTTTCTATCAGGCATTTTGGTTATAGTGATACCTAAAGGTAACTACTAAAACTTAACTAGAAAAAAATGTAAGTCTGAGGTCTTTGGGTTTTGCCAAAAAAATCCAAAAATCTATGGTAATTGAAATGTCAATTATTTGCTGCCTTGGCAGCACTGGGAAGATGCTGGAGCCATCAGGACAGCTGTGGACATCATACACTGAGGTACCAGAGAGGATGCACTTCACTTTCCTCTCCTGTGCTGCCTTATTTCATACAATGTTTGAATCTAGTTTCTAAGGTGGTATATGTACTTGTTTCATTGAGTGTGAGTCTTTCCTCTAGCCACCCATGAGAATATTTCCATAATTTCTACTCATGCTCATTTGAATAATCACCTCCTATTTTATTTTCTTACTTGAATAAAAACCCAGTTGGTGATGATTTTTTTTCTGACACTGCTCATGGTATCCAAAGAAATCTACATATATTTTAAATAAAATGTTTCTGTTAGAAAAGTTTTAGATTTACAGAAAAAATAGGAAGATGGTACAGAGTTCCCATATACTCCAGACCCAGTTTTCTGTATTATCATCTTGCATTAGCATAATACATTTGCCACAATTAAAGAACCAATAATGATACAGTATTATTCAAATACATACTTGTATTGACCATCTTCAATTACTGTAACAAGTATCTGTCATAGTCAACTTATAACTTAATTTGATTCCTGGTTTCAGAAGTTCCAAACAAGGATTCATTTGTCCTATAGCTTAGGGCCTGTGGTGAGGCAGCACACCATTGTGAGGAGCAGGTGGTAGAGCAAAGCCCTCACATCATAACTGAAAGTGAAAAGAGTAAGGAAAAGAAAAGAATTTCATAATCCCCTTCAAAGACACATTCCCAGTGACAGTAAGATCTACCAATAGGCCATTGTTACTAAAACTTCCATCACTCCCCAATAGTGCCAAGCTGAGGCCTAAGCCTTTAACACATGGGACTTTGGGGGACATTTCGGATTCAAACTGTAGTAATACTTTGTTCAGATTTCCTAGTTTTTGTTTTGTTTTATCCGGTGTCCTTTTTCTGTTCCAGGATCAGGTCTAGGATGGCACATTTAGTAATCATGTCTCCTTCGGTTCTCTTGACTGTGATGATTTATCAGACTTTCCTTGTTTTAATGATTTTGTCAACTTTTTGTTGCTCTTTGCTTGCTTTTTCTGAGACAGGATCTCACTATGTATGCCAGACTGGCCTTGAACTTGCATTCCTCCTACCTTCCAAGTGCAGGGATTATAGGCATACACTACCACACCTAGTGATCTTGACAGTTTTGAGGAGTATTAGTTAGTCAGATATTCTGTAGAACTACCTCCAAAAAGGATTGATCTAATTTTTTTTCATGCTTACAGTAGGGGTAGGGAATTTGGGGAAGAAGACTACAAAATAACATGAGATAGATCACATCTAAACTAGTGTAAATGCTATCAGCATGACTTCTCATTGTTAATACTAATTTTAGTCATCTGACTGAGGTGGGTGGTTGTTGAGTATCTCAACTGTAAGTTAATCTTTTGTTGTACTTTCCTGTGAAGGAAGTCACTATGGGCTGCCCACACTTAAGGGGAGAGTAGTTAGGCACTACCTCATTGAGTGCACAGTAACTACAGAATTTATTTGGAATTGTTCTGCATAAGAGATGTGTTTCTTCTTTCCCACCTATCTCTGTATTTGATTGTTTATTTTTATTAGTATTGACATATGGATATTTATATCATACTTTGAATTATGTTATTGTTGTTGTTGTTATAATCCAACAATATTTTCTTGTTAAAATTATTCGAGCTTTAGCCCTTAGGGTATCTTTTATGTGCTAGACAGCTTTCCATTACTATAACAAAAACCTAAGATAAATGACAGGAGAAGGACCTGGCAATTCACTCCCAAGGCAATCCCGAAACAGCCATTGAAAACCCTATGAGGGTCACTGTGAGTCAGATACTGACTCGACGGCACCTAACAACAAGATAAATGAACATAAAATGAGTAAAGGTTTTTGTCTCACAGTTTTGGAGGTCTTGGTCCATTACTAATTGGCCTTATTGCTTTGAGTTGATGGCAGCCCTGTGTATTAGGGCTGGAACTCATGGCGGAGGGAACATGTTTACCTCATAGGGACAAGGCAAAAAGGAAAGTGATACACCCAAAGAAGAGTTACCATAATGCCCATTGAGGACACTCTCCCAAAGACCTCCCAGTGGGCCCTATATCTTAAAGTCTCCACTACTTTCCAATATATGGCCAAGCTAGGTCCTCAGACTTTAACACTGGGCCCTTGGAGAACATATAAGGGCCAAACTATATAGCACTTTAATTGGCTCTTGTGCCCCTTTGATATACTCACATCATTATATGTGGGTTTATTGTTTGGTTGGTTGGGTTTTATTTGTTTTTAGCTTTTCTCTCATTCTAAGGTGTTTAAAACTCATCTCATCCATTTCCTACCTGGGACCTGTAATTGGTCCTTTTTCCAAAGAACTCTGGTTCCTCTTATTAGAAAATGACATTAGAAACCAGGATATGTGTGCTAAATATGTTCATTAATACAGGGTCTTTGATGCTTCTGTGCCCTGTGCATTTGTGTGTGTGTGTGTGGGTGTGTGTGTGTGTGTGTTCTGTCTCTCTGAATTGTATGTATGTGTATATGTATGCCATGAATTCATACTGAGGTCTACAAGTCTAAACCATTACCATACAGATCATCCTACCATTTTTTCTTTGTGTATCTGAAACAGTGAGAAACCTTGCTTCCATCCTGTCATCTATTTCCTGTTAATTTCCAGTACACATGTACAGTATACCACAATTTTTAAACCACATTCCTTCAGTGAGGTTATTTCAAACATTCATTCAATTATTTTGGCACATTCTATGTTCCATCTGGGATCCCTGATCTCCTAAATGATTAAAAAATTTTTTCATACTTAAGGTTCATTCTTTTGGTGTGAAGTTCTACAACATGGAACAAATGCATAATGTAATGTACCCACCATTACAGTATCATACAAAATTATTTCATCACTCTAAAAATATCCCACATGTGATGGTTAGCTGCCATTGTCAACTTGACAATGAAGCATATCTCTGTATCTGTTGGTGAGGGCATTTCCAGAGAAGACGGACTGGTCCAGCAGTAACTGAGTGATCTGGTGCAATTCAGTGGGTGGAGCATTGTAAGGAGTAACCTGTCCTGAGTGATCTGGTGCAATTCAGTGGGTGGAGCATTGTAAGGAGGAAGTGAGGAGAGAAAAAAGAAGCCAGCACAAGCATGGGACAGGATTAAAAACTCTTCTGCAGCAGAGCACGTCTCTCTCTCTCCACCCCCCCACCCCATTCCTTCTGCCCATGGACAATAACAACAGTTTCCTCAGCTTCCATGTGGATTCAACATCAGACTTTCCAAGATGCTTCTATACCTTGGCATTGGACACTCTTCAGATTTCTAGCTCTTGGACTGAGTGGCTGCCAGTCTCTCTATAGGTACAGTTGCAGAACTGCTTGGCCCCATCATGTCAACTAATGTAATAAATCCCCTTATTTAATATATATTTTCTACTGATTCTGTCTCTCCAGAGAACCCAGATTGATATACTATACTTTACCTATTCACCTTCCTTCTCTTTCCCAAATTCCTGGCAATCACTGAATTTTTTATTGTTTCTATAGTTTTGCTTTTTCCAGAATGTTATATATGTGGTATAATGTAGTATAAGGCATTTCAGATATTTTTCATTTAGTAATATTCATTTAAGATTCATCTGTGTATTTTTGTGGCTTGATAGGTCATATGTATACTGCTGAATATTATTGCTTTGTATGAATATATCACAATACATTTATCCACTTATCTATTGAATGTTTTTGTTCTTTCCAGGTTTTGGTAATGATGAATAAAGCTACTATAAATATTCACAGGAAGTTTTGTGTGGATGTAACATTATGTGAGCCTACAGCCATACCACCCTGACGTCTTATTCCATCTGATCTCAGAAGATAAGCATGGTTGGACCCGAGTAGTCATTGAATAGAAGACCACCTGGAAATACTGGGTGCAGTAGGCTTGGGAGAAGGACCTGGCAGCCCACTCCTGAAACAATCAGCTTATCAAAAACCCTATGAATAGCAGAGAAGGACTGACAGTGCCAGACATAGCACAGAGTCAGGTAGTGTTTCATTCTGTTGTACATAGGGTTGCTATGAGTCGGATATGACTCAATAGCACCTAAAAACAGCAACAACAACGTTATGTGGACACAGTTTTGAAATCAGTTATATAAATATGTAGGAATATGACTGTTGGATCATATCATAAGACTATGTTTACCTTGGTTCCAAGAGTAGCTGTGCTGTTCACATTTCCACCAACAATGGAGGAGCATTCCTATTGCTCTGCAACATTGCCAGCAATTGGTATTGTTAAACATTTGGATGTTAGCCATTTTAATAGATGTCTGGTGGTATTTTGTTCTTTATTACATATATTTCCATTCACATAATAAATTGTACTGGTTGTTTAGAAAGATTTTGGAAGTCGTTCAGCCACTCCTAATCACTAGGTATGTTGTGCTCATAATGTCGGAATTGAGGTTAATTTTCTAGGTCATACAAAATATTCAATTACTGAGAATGCAATAAAGGCATTGTGTAAAGTGGAATTATTAATTTCTGTTATTTTTCTTGGGAATGGAGGGGCTGTTACAGACATTTTATAACTGAAGTAAAATTTATTGGCATTTTTTTCTGTCATTCTCCAAATGCTTTACATACATTTCTGCTTTAGTTGCCTTATTTCACAATGACAGGATGGAGAGGATGTAACAATCTATTCGATAAATGAGTCAATTTAGGCCCAGATACAGTGAATGATGAATAAAATGTCCATTTGAAAGCCATTGGTTATAAAACTCACAGATAGAATCTGTTTTCTTTTTTGTTTATTCCTAACCACAATCTAACAGGGAAATGATACTCAGGAATTCCGAATGTCTGTGCAGAAAAGTACACTTGGATTTCCAATTTTACTAACCAGTATCCCAAGTAATACATTTAGCTACTGATTCTGTTTGTCTCTCTGGATTATGCTGAAAATATCACCAAGTTTGCAGAGCAAATAACACTTAATTCGCCCCAGGTACCTGATCAGACATAGTGGTGCAGGTAGCAGTGCTCGGGATAATGAGGAGACCGAGGAAGCTTGGTTCCACTTCAAAATGTGAAGCCGGCTCAGGGTGAAGTGAACCTGGAGGCTCATCCCTGAACTTGGCCTTCCTCTTCTTTTCTGCTCTTCACACAGGCACCTTCGAGGGGATGATTAATGTGTTTTCTGGGAAGATGAAATAACAATATTCAACCTTCATACATAGACCCATGTAAGAGCTCCATATTCACACTGAATGACTTGTCATTTACCTTTCATGCATCTAATTTGCATGCTTTTTGTCATGTTTTGCATTAGAAATATACATACACTTGCTTTCAGACTATCATGTTGTCACAGGGTAGCTAATTTACAGTTGTGTTAGCAACTTCTTTGGAAATACATAATTTCATATTCAAAATGTACAGAGTGGGAAGAAGAGATACGAATAAGATGAAAAGACTCAGAAGATAAAAACTGTAAGTGAAGACAGGTATAAGTGGCTTAATTCATCTTTTATTCTGCAGCACACTACATGAGAGCAAAACTGAATTTCAAAGCTGTGTCACACATATTATTATGCATGTGTAGAGAAAGTTGACAATCACTCACTTGAATATCTGGAAAATTAACTATTGGTGGGGGCAATTGTGTATGAAAGCTGTTGCCCCACTGCCTCCATGAGTGCTTTTCCAAATTTTATTAATGCCATAGTTAATAATCATGAGATCATTACTGGCTGAATACTCCAGACACAAATCCTACTGTTTTCCCCTGGGTCCTTAAGTGAGGACTTAAGCTAGATCTGTGCAGAAATCAGGCATGTACACAGAAGTCAGTGACAACTAGCCATATATTGACAAGGGATCCCTTCATACGAGGACAGATGAGTCTTGTGGGAGAGGCAGTGATTGGATTCATTGATGGCTTGTCCACAGGGCTAAGATTCTCAAGTGAAAAGAGCATGGGGGTTGCAACTTAATTCCTTAGGCAGCGAACTGTTATGGAAGACAAATGCACCCTGACCAGGTCCAGAAGACCAGAATGTGAGTGGAGCATGGAGCCCAGCACGGAGGGAAGGGGGCCAAGTTCCTGGAGAGAACAAGCCTCAATAAGCTAAGAGGGAGACTTCAGGTGGACCTGGCAACGCCCTCCCAAAAATCAACCTGCCATTGAAAACCCTATGAACAGCAGAGAAGCACTGACAATAGTTTCCTCTGTTGTACAGAGGGTCGCTATGAGTCAGTTACCGACTCGATGGCACCTAACAACAACAACAACAAAGACTCATGAGATTAGGAGAGTTTCCAAGTTCATACAGTCAAAAACAGCAGAAAGACAGCCGGGCATGGTGGCGCACGCCAGTAACCCCAGCGGCTTGGGAAGTGAGGCAGGAGGATCGCAAGTTCGAGACCAGAGGCAGTCTGCATAACTTAGTGAGACCCTGTCTCAAAAAAATTAAAAAAAAAGGGGGGGGCTGGGGGTACAGCTCAATGGTCCAACACTTGCTGAGGCTGCAAGTCTGAGGCCCTGGGTTCAACCTCCAGTACCACACACACACATACACACACACACACACACACACACACACACACACACACACACACACACAAAGCAGAAAGACTGGCTGAGAAAAAAGTGACACCCATGAAAATATACTGCAGCTGTAGCCCTGTGGCAGCCGATCCCGTCAAATCTCGGAAGCTAAGCAGGGTCGGGCCTGGTTAGTACCTGGATGGG